>CABHPR010123487.1:0-29501 GCA_902168415.1 Peromyscus melanophrys
TTTTTTTATTAGATTACAGTGAATTAGGTTTCATTATAGAAGTTTTTCAAGCAAAATTTGGTTTTGTTAGCTTTTCCCCCATCTTTTCCCTATCTCTCTTCCTCTTACATGCCTTTCCACCCCTAGTAACATTTTCTGTCTCTACCTAGTGTCTCCTAAACTGTTTTGTCCAGAAGGGCAGACTAAGTGGTCAATCCATCTTTTCATCTTCTGCAACAATTTAGCATTACACCCATTTCTACTCTTTCTCTCTTTTTCCCTTTACTTTGTAGTTGTTGTTGAGACATCAGTGTAGCCTTGGCTTGCCTGGAATTCACTATGTAGACCAGGCTGGCCTTGAACTAACAGGGGTCCACTTGCCTCTGCCTCCCGAGCTGTTGGCAATACAGACATGCACCACCATACATGGCAGAATTGTCTTTTGATTAAATCTAGATATTACATAGCTTTCTGATTATAAATTATTTTTAAAAATTAAGTTACTCCAAAGACCTTTATTTACAGTAGGTTCCAAACACTTGATGAGATTCAGAGGGGCTCCAAGAAAAAGTGACACTTTCGCAATGGACTCTCTTTGTCCGGTGAGGTTGAGTCACGCTCTTCGTTTGTTTATTGTTTTAGGCTGAGGAATCTTACCTACTTAAGCATCACTCATAACCAACTCACCGCGATCCCTACAGAGCTTTGCTCCCTTGCGTATCTTTCTGGATTGCATCTTAACTACAATCAGCTCACGTGCATCCCTGAAGAGATTAAGCTCTTGCAGAATCTTCAGCAGCTTTTTTTGGTCAGGAATAACATTGAAGTTTTACCAGAGGTAAAGAAAAAAGGGCCGCTCATTTTGTTATTGTTGTGGTTGGCAAAGAACTCCTTTAACATGACAGGAAGTGGTTATATATCATTGTTCTTTTTAGCCTGCATTATAAATGATAAAGCACTTCAAAGTTCATTTGTTTTGATAAAGAGGCGTGAATCATTTCCTAACACATTATGAATTATGTGTATGTGTACACATGTGTATGAATGTATATTTTCTGTTTATATTTGTGTTACATTCCTCTTAGGCTCTATTTTAATTTCTCTAAAGAGGTTTGGGGGATATGAAAAGAACCCTTTGAATAAGAGATGGACCTAGCCGGGTGGTGGTGATGCACGCCTTTAATCCCAGCACTCGGGAGGCAGAGGCAGGCGGATCTCTGTGAGTTCGAGGCCAGCCTGGGCTACAGAGTGAGTCCCAGGAAAGGCGCAAAGCTACACAGAGAAACTTTGTCTCCAAAAACCAAAAAAAAAAAAAAAAAAAAAAAAGAAGAGAGAGAGAGAGAGATGGACCTAGCACTTCTGAAGTGTAGTCTTAACATAAAACTGTCACTGCTTTTGTGATAGTTGAAGTCAAAAAATAGTCTCAGGATTTGAGTTTGTGTAAGGATAAACAGATGAATGAACAGAAACAGCGTGAGACAGCTTTGAGTTTTGTAGAGAAAGCTTCTTCTTACTTTTAAAAGATTGCTTTCATGAAACTGATTCAATAGGTGGAAATAGGTATTGGGACAATTACTACTTAGAAGTACATTTGAATCATACACTTATTAAATATAGACAGATATTTCTTGCTGTTACAGAAATAAGACCACTAGGTCTGTGAGCTGGTCATAATGACATCAGCATTTAAAAATCCAACAAAGAATTTCAGAATTCATAAAAGAGGGCATGCAGTTAAGAAATGGAGTGAGAATGCTAGCATATGGACTAATGTGTCACTTCCCAAAGCGTTCTACTGAAAGCTTAAGTCCTGCATATTCCTTTGTGGCTTTATGTGGTCCAAGATGCTCATGTACTGAGTGATTCATAACTTTAGTGTGATGGAACAGTAAATGGCAGCATTGTGAGGAAATTAGGTCATGAGAGTGGGTTCCTCATGAATGAAACCATCATCCTTATTAAAGAGGTTCCAAAATTAGGTATGCTACTACACACCTGCAATCCAACACTCAGGATCAAAAATTCTGAAGCATCCTCAGTTACATGAGATGGAGGCCAGCCTGCTGGCATACATAAGACTCTGTCTTAAGCAACCAAACAAAGCCAAACCAAATCGAACCAAAACAAAGCATCTTGAGAGACTTCATAGGGATAAAGGGCTCTTTCCATCATGTGATGGCATAGCAAAAAGTTGGCAGTTTCCAACCTAGAAAAGAGCACATCATAGCCCTTCTGTGCTGGCACCCTGACCTTAGTCTTTTTCATTCTGTACAGGTGAGAATACATTGCTATTGTTCGTAAGATTTTCAATCAGTGGTTTTCTGTTATAGAAGACCAACTTACCTCCCCTCCTGGATTTTTACAAAATATATTCACGTATTAAAAGTACAAGTCCTGAAGCGAAGCTTCTTAACTTTATGAAAGTTTCCTGAAATAGTACCTTGGCATTTGCCTTGGTCTTAGTGGACAAATGAAAATTGTTAAAAATTTCAATGTAATTCATGTTCTCCTTAGTCATGAAGAATGCCAACCTTTAGCTTGGTGCCTACTGTATAGTTTGGCTGTATTTGCTTTTCTCTGTCTAGCATTTCTTTCTTTTTGTTTTTATATTGGTGTTGTGCTACAGACTTGTAAATTCCCTCCCCTGAAAGTCTTTGAGGCTTGCTTAGTGTTGTCCTGTCCCACTACTCAGGTCATCTAGCCAAATCAGAATAGTCTTTCACACTGGACATTGTGATTTGCCAGTGATAGACATAAGACGTAAACTAGGTAAATGGGATAAGTTTGATGTTTTTTTTTTTTTTTGGGGGGGGGGGTGGATAAATGTAGTCTTTTTCCCTGCAAAACAGGAAGAATGAAGATCCACATCTAGGGACTAGAGAGATGGCTCAGTGGTTCAGAGCACTTGATGCTCTTACAGAGGACCCAGGTTCAATTTCCAGCACACACATGGTAGTTCACAACCATCCATAACTCCATTTACAGAGGATATGATGCCCTTTTCTGGTCTCTGTGGATAGTAAACACACACACACACACACACACACACGCACACGCACATGCACACACATAAATGTTCTAAAAGAATTAAAAAAGAATTTTTATATATTGATATCTCCTTTGCCAGTCTTTTTTTGGTCATTTTCTGTTGTTTTAATACTCTTCTTCTACAGTTCTCTTCTACAGTTCTATCCCAGTAACAATGTTCTCTTTATGGAACAATTTCTGTCCAAGTCTGTTTCTTGACCTGCATTTACAAAGATAGGAATCTAAAGTACATTCAGTACTGCAGACTCATCTTCTATTCCCAGAGGATGTAACTTATGTTAGCATGCAATTAAAGATGAAGACTATTGGATATGGCTAAGGAGATATACCATTTCCCTAGGGAGAAACTCTGCCACCAAAATAATAGCATTGCAGATACATTCCTACCATAATTGAAGTCATTTAATAAATTATACCCTTGTTTTTCAATTTAAAACATTTTTCATGTTTTTAGGTTTTAAAACCCTAGTTTTCATTTGCTTGTTAATAGAAATACTAGAAATAAGATGTCCTATAACAACCATGTGGCTACTGTGGTAATACACAGTTGTATTGACCATGTAGGTATAATCGTGGGCTTTATTTCTTTCATGAGGAAAGGGTTGTGTTATCCTAGTATTAAGCAAAAGAGAGATGTACTATAAATTCTGGTGACATTATCATTACAGAAAATATTTCAGGATTATAGCTGTTTTCTGTTTCACTGGGTTCTACTTTGATAATAGCTAGTGTCTAAGAGTCCTCACTGAATATTAGGTGGTTTGAGTTTGGTAACTCAGTTAATCCGCTTAACAATCACATTCATATATCATTTCTGCTTAGAAGAGGTGGAGAAATTAAAATCCAAAAAGATGCTTAGGAACTTGCCTATGACTACACTTAGTAAGAGTGAGACTTGGTTCCGACCCGGAAACAGTTAACTTAGAATATGGCGTGTTGCTCTGCAGTGCTCAGAAGGGAGGATTCGTAGATATTTGACATTCCATGGAGATGTCCTTGGGAAAGACTGTCTTGATGGAGGGATACCTCAATCAACTCTGAACTAAAAGTTAATACTTACAATTTTATATTAAAAACTCTCTTTTGTCTTCTGACACAGGGACTTTGTCATCTTAAAAAACTAAGAATCCTGGACATAGCTGGAAATGTTATTCAGATATTTCCAGCAGGCGTAAGTACAGTCAGTTTTTATAACAATTAAAAATCATTCTGTTTGTACTATTGGGAATAGAAAACACAAGCAGTCAGTAAAAGCTGTGGTAATTGGAGCCTTGATTTGTACAATGACTCAAAGATTTTCTTTGTTCTAGAATTTCAAAACCCATTCTTTCTCATCCTTTTCCTTGTGTTCTGTGCCTGCTGAGCTTGCTTGAACTAAATGAATGCTGATTGTTATAAATATTTAATCTATCAGTTACGATTAAATTCTTTGGTTATTACGTGCTACTTTTGGTCACTTCTGATTTTTTGAAGAGACTTCTTTGCTGGACAAAGAATTTTATCCGATATAGTTAACCCAGAGGTGACCCTTTTGTTAGTTGTCTTTAAGCCACCAGCTATAAAAATGCAGTGAATTCTGACTTTGTTTTATTTCAAATAAAAGAGACAGTTCATTTTGGTAATTTATAATTTTGGGTAAAGAAATAGCTGTTTTTCATATTGCATTTTTATATCCAAGTGAACATGCTGGAACATTTAAGGAAACAATTACAAGGCTATTAATCTAGAAAGTATTCAGTAAATACCATGGATCCATTATTTTTTTTCTTATTGATTGACTCAAAGTGTAGTTTTCAGACATTTTAATGTAACAAAAATAATTTATACTGAAAAGGATAAAAATATGAAATAGTGAGTTCAAAATATGCTTTAGAAAAATACATGCAATATTCTGATTGTGGTAAAATATATATTATAAATGCTTTATCTTTTAAAAATTAATTTATTAGTTAATTGTTTTCTAGCCCAATCAGTTTCCCATCCATCCCTTCTCTCATCCATCCCTTCTCTCGTCTCAGTCCCTCTCCCGAACCTCCTCTCCCCCCATCCACTCCTCTTCCTTTCTCTTCAGAAAAGGGCAGAAAGCCTTATCTTTTCATGGGGCACTATTGCCACAGTACTTTGATATGGTCCATTACCACCACCTACCTCCAGAACTTGTTCTGTTACCTTACCAGCTGAAGGGTGTCATTAGACAAATTCCCAATTAGATAAATTTCTAATTCTCTTGCTAGCATCTACCACAGCATTTCACAATGAGACATTTCTCTTTCTTTTGGAAACACCATTCTTCTTTCTGTCTCTATGAATTTGATTACTTTGTGCTTTCCACAGAGGTAGAATTAGCTGGCATTTGTCCTTTTGTTTATTTTGCTTGTTTTATTTAGCACGGTGTCCCTCCAGTTCATTCCTGCTATAAAGAGTTGGGTTATCCTTTTTTCTTCTAGGCTGAATCACAGCCACTCACCCCGCATGTGTGCGTACAGTCTGCTTATCTATTCTGAGGATGGACCCTTGGGGTGTTTCATTCTCTTGCTTACTGTGAGCAGGGCTGCTGTGAACATTGTGCGAGCTTTTGTTCACTAAGTCCTGGTTTGTCCTTTCAATACTGAGTTATAGAGTCCCTCTCTATACTCTCCTCTGTTGCTGTGTCACACTACCTGACAGAAGTATCTTCAGGAGGAAGGGTTTGTCTGTTTCACAGTTCAAGGGTGTAGATCATCATGGTGGGGAAGCCATGGCCTCAGGAGTGGGAGGCAACTGCTCTTGTGTGTCCATAATTGAATGCTAGTGCTCAGCTCTCTCTCTCTTTTATGTATTCTGGCACCCAGCCCATGGACTGGTGCTGCCCATATTCAGAGTGGGTCTTCCCACCTCTATTAACTAAATAATCCCCCCAGCATCTCTACAGACTAACCCAGTCTAAGTAACCCTACACAGGCATGCCCCAAAGCTTGCTTTTTGGGTGATTCTAAAGCCTATAAATTAGTAATAAATGTTAACCACCACATCTCACATTTTATTTTTTAAAGATTTACTATATTATTAAAACTTTATGGTTTCAAATTATAGGAAAGACTTGGTAAAGACTCCATGATTTTCTTCATACTGTGGGTCTTGAGTCAACTCTGTGCACAGTGTGATACAAGCCTAACTTCCAGAACACCCTTCCGGTGTTGCTTCTACCGTGGTACCACTGTAGCACAGACCATTTAAAGGGATAATCCTTTTCAAGTCTACGTTGATGTTAGAATGTGAACTTCACTATCAGACAGATCTTGAATTTCAACTTAATATAATTTATTAAATGAACAAACCTAGATTATGTTTTTCAACTACACTCAGCATCCACCTTGGTATTGCCGTTAATTCACAGCTTCTTCTAAAAAGAGACTCTATATCAATAATTTTGTTTAAACACCCTTGCTTCCAATAATTTTAGCATGCCTTTGATATTATATATGCCAGATTCACTTTCAGAAATTTCTGTAAACTCTCTGAAATAAGATGGTATACAAAATTTGTCTGAGCTTTGTTCCCAATTATTTGCTTCAGAATTTTCAAAATGATTTTCCTTTCTAAATCAGTAATGATTTTCTACAAATTATTGGTGCAAGATCAGTTTTCCACATTAGCGAGACGGGGCAAACTGATGGAACACATGGCAAGCGCAGAGCTAAATCACTGGCTGTTGTACAGTTCTAAGTGGCACAGAGTTCAGTTTCAAAGTGAGGCCCGTGAACGTGACCAACAACGAAGACTGAGTAGTGTAAGCACGACGGACATGGACTTGGTTTGGAGTCATGTGTCCATTAGCTTAAATCCCTAAGTTCTTATTTACAAAACTATGATTTCAGACAAGTCGTTGAGTTGCCACTTAAAACCACTCACCTCACGAGCACATTAAGTTGGTAAATGATTATAAACTGTTTTATAGAGAGTGTCAAAAGAATAGAGATTACTTTGACAATGAATTATATGTGAAACATGGTAATATTGAAGTAGTGATTGGTAATGCACAGTACAGCAATTACAGTGATCACTCACGATCTACAGGTGATAAGAGGAAGCAGTAACTTTCTGAAGGGTGTGCTTTAAAACATGTTTTACTATAAAATATTGAAAGATAGGAAAAATGGAAGAGCAAAGTGAAAGTCATGTATCTGCTATTTTGAAGCACATTGAACTCCAACAATACTGGAATTGTATCCTGTAGAATAGATTTAAATAATTTATTTTACTGCTGTTCTTTTAAAGATAATCTTCATTTGAGCTTTATGCTGTTTCATGCTCTAAAATTTGGTGTGCAACTTAGAAAATGTCGTTATTTTGCATTAGCATATGATTTTTATTGAGGTAGCTTTTAAATATTTGAAGCTGTTTTTTTAGATTTACCTATTTTATGTCTATGAGTCTTTCGCCTGCATGTCTCTGTGGACTGTGTGTGTATCCAGTGCCTTTGGAGGTCAGAAGAGGGTGTCAGATCCTTTAGAACTGGAGTTATGAAGATCTGTGAGAAACCATGTGGGTGCTGGGAATTCATCCTGGGTCCTCTGTAAGAACAAGTGCTGTTAACTGCTGGTCTATCTCTCCAGTCCCTCACACCCCCAAAGCTGTTATTTTAAATCAGGCATTATTATACAAATAAGAATGTTAACTGGAAACCTGATTACAAGTGTGTCGCTGTAACCTGTTTAGCATTTTTTCTGGTTATAGAAGTAATTTGGGACTGAGGATATAGTACAGTTGGTAGGGTGCTGGTAGCATGCATGAAGCCTTGGTTTGATTCCCAGCACTTCCTAAACCTGTGTGTTGGAACATGCCTGTCATGCTAGTGGAGGTCACAAACATTTGAGATCATCCTTAGCTGCATAGTAAGCTTAGGCCAGCCTGGAATTTAGGAGATCTTGTCAAACAAAAGAAAAAAGAAAAAAAAAAAAAAGAAAAAGTAAAGCAATAATAGAAGCAATCATCATTTAAAAGATATATATATATATATATATATATATATATATATATATATATATATGAAACAATTACTGAAAACAGGCTATGCATTTGAAAGACAGCAAGAGTGGTATATGGGAAGGTTTGGAGGAAGGCAGGGAAGGGGAAAATGTTGTAATCATATTATAATCTAAAAATATAAAACAAATAATTTTTGAAAGGTATATAAGATCATAAATTACAAAGTGTAAGGTACCTTTATCTTTCAGTGACAATATGTTATTGTCTTCTAGTATTTGACATATTCACTTTAGAATAAAATTGAAATTATATTTCATGAAAGAGTGTATCTTTTTAACTTAACATTATATATTTGAACACTTCCCTTCAAATACTATATTTAAGATAATAGATTTTAATCATTGGATCATTTTATATACTTTTATTTATTGGAATAGATTGGAATGAGTAAGCCTCTGATTAAACATTATCTGAAATTGGGCGTCTTTTATTTTAATCTTTCTTTGAGAGAGTGAGATTTCCAAAATGTGGCCCATGATGCACAGTGGACAACCTGTTGAACACTGGCAATTACGGTAATGGCTGGGTTAGTAGTTTCCTGTGCTTGCCATAACTTGGACTAAAGGTCACATGTCTCTATTGTTTCTTCTTAGAAAGGTACAAGTCCTTGGACTTTTGTCCACCCTGATTCAGCATGACTTCATCCTAGCTAATTATATGGTCAAAACTCCGAGACATGCTGTTTCTGGGGTGGGTGCTACTATTGGAACCAGTATACTTTCGTAGTGTAAAACTTAATATTGGTCTGTAACAGATCTGTCCTGTTCTTGTCCTGTTCTTGTATAATATTAGCGGGACCAGCCTTAATATTATACATCCCAGGGGCTCAGGAGAGAGAACTACTAACGGCTAGGACTATTTTCGGGAAATAGAATCTCAGCACACTGAGCTCTATAGTCCACTTGCTTTAATTTCTCTCGCATAACATCCTATATACACAGCTTCAGTTCTGTTCTCGTGCCTAACTCCTTTCTTGCCTGATTTCTCTCTATACTTATCTATTGCTCCCTCTAAGTTCTATCTTAATTCTCTCATCTTAATTCTGCCTCATCTAGGTCCTTTTCAGCTTGTTCCTACCCAGCTAGTACATCCCCATCTGGCTCTTCCTCATCTTCCATCTCATTCCTTTAGTACTCTCTTCTAGCCCTTCAATCTAGTTCTTCCCCATCTTAGTTTGTTCCTCTCAAGTTCTTACCCATCTAGTTCTTCCATTCTCTTTTCTCTTCTCCATCCTGTTCTTCCCTTCTACAGAAAATACCTACCTTTTCTTCCCCTGGGCACATTGTTCCCTGCCTCCTCAGGAATGTTGTTTTATCTCTCACTTTGATATGTAAAAACCTCTTTTGTTCTCAGTCAAAGTGCTCTGGAGAACCACTAGGCCTCCTCAAGGCCAGGGGATGGTCTGAGCTTCATTAGTACAGGAAACAAAGCTAGGGCCAGCCCTAAACTCAGCAGGGCAGTTAGTAACTTAGTAGGTTCAGCAAGTCTGGGGAGCTGAGCTGTTTACCAATTGGTCTGGGCACGCAAGGATTTCATAGCAGAAGACAGCTGGAATATTAGAGCCTGGATAACAACAAATATTCATAATAAATGGCTTTGCCTTTCGACAGACCCTTGGCCCGTCAAAGTTCAGCTTTAATACACAGCTGAATCTCTATGATATATTCTTTTAGCCCGCAAGATGCTGTGTGAAGAGAGTTTAGTTCAGCTAACCTTTGTTGAGTGTCTCCTCTGAAATTCCTCTCATCAGAGGGTTCCCAGCACCCATGTTAGGCAACTCTGATGTCGCTGGTCTCTGGCAGCCTCTGTGCTAGTATGTGTACATCCCTGAACATACGCATAATTAAAAATAAAATCTTTTTTGAACTGATTTTCTTTATTGATTGATTATTTTAAATTTATTTAGTGTTTGTACATGAGCCATTCCACATGTGTGAAGGCCAGGGACAACTTTTGGGAGTTGCTGCTCTCTTTCAACTGTGTGGGTTTCTAGGATCTAATTCAAGTCATCAGACTTGGCAAGTGAGTGTGTTACTCACTGAGCAATTTTGCTGGCCCCCTCAGAATAAAATAAATCTTAAAATGGAATTCCTACCTTCATAAAGTTTCGGGGAGACAAATGAACAATCATGGATATTGTTTGTGTGGAATTTGGATTTCATGTTGGGTCTTGTGTTGGTTAAACGGTGGCACTCATGGCTGGCTGTCACCTGTGGCGGCCATGCCGACAGAGAAGAGTGCTGGATGTATCAGTGGCAGAAGAGTCACAAGCCATAGTTACATTTCTAGAGCTTTATTGGGAGAGAGAGGGAATAAGAGGGAGAGAAGGAGAGAGAGAGAGAGAGACAGAGAGAGAGACAGAGACAGAGACACAGAGACAGAGACAGAGAGAGATAGGGAAAGAGAGAGAGAGAGAGAGAGAGAGAGAGAGAGAGAGAGAGAGAGAGACTGCAGGCGGAGTGGGGAGAATATGGAAGGAGAGAATGCAGAAAGAGAGAACACAGAGAGAGCACACCAGCTTTTTAGGCTGGGACGCCATCACAGGCTGGTGACGTAATTAAGGACATAATCCTTACATCTTGGAGAGCTCATAAAAGCAAGAAATACAGACATTTAAAGATAGAAACATTGAAGAAGTAGACATTAGCTTGAAAAGAGAAAGGGGGCCAGGTAGGTAGTTATTTATTACAACTTCAAAATAATGAAGAAAAAAAGTGGCCAGATGCACTTAAAACTTTTGAGAATGGGGAAGGAAAAAAAATATTGTTGTCACCTGCTACTGATAACTTTGGATAGGGTATCAATGGGATTGGTAAGAGGCAAGAGCTCCCAATATCTCTTTCCCATATTCTAAAAGAAATAGAAAACCCCATCTCTAAAGCAGTTGTGGCTCAGTCCTCTCAATGGGGAGAAAAGTGAATTCTTGAGATTTTTATTTCTTTTGAAATAATTTTACAAGACCCTTTTTATATGCATCTTCTTTCTCTAGCTCCTTTTCCTCCCAAACTGCAGTATCTTAATCAAAAGATGCAGGAGGCATCATGAGGTCTGTCATGATGTGAATTTTAGAACAAAATCTCATCTGTTGAACATTGAAGAACCAGCAGGAAGCTTCATTAGCTTCATTCATCATTCTTCTCAAGCTTCATTAAAAATTCTTCTACTCATCTGAAATATCATGACACTTCAGACTAAGAAATAACAGGAAAAGTTAATTCTCTCCATCAATATGTTAGAGTTGTTTAGTAATTTACAAGTGTTTGTAGCAATTTTTCATGTAATAAAATCTGATGTGTGCCAGGCAGTGGTGCAGCACATGCCTTTAATCCCAGCACTTGGGAGGTAGAGGCAAGTGAATCTCTGAGTTCAAGGCCAGCCTGGTCTACAGAGCAAGTTTCAGGGCAGCCATGGCTACATGGAGAAACCTTGTCTCAAAAAACAAAAACAAACAAACAAACAAATCTGATGTTGCACAATTCCCTGCAGAAGCAGATTGTACATCATATATATTTAGAACTAAATGTGTTGAGATTCTAGAGAAGTAATTAGCTAGTAGAAATTTCCCTTCAATTTGATCACATAGTAGAATAAATAGCCATAAATAGTCCGAGTATAATTTTTCTCAGGTCAGTGCTATGTATAGCTTGCAGCTCTTCCCTCCCTCCCTTCTTCTCCCTCCCCCCTCTCCCTTCCCCCACATGTATATTAAAGCATGTGCCTGAAAACCTTGGGAAAATACAAATTCTGAAAATTCTTAACCCTGACACAAACTGTTTATGGAAGCTACAGATCTGAATGAACATTAAGTTAAGAATTTGAAATTGAAAGCAAGCAGCAGCTGTGGGAAGTATTAGCTAAGACTCCATCTTCTTAAGCACTTTTCCTGAGGGTCTACTCTTAGCCAAGCAAGACTAAAACCCAGAATGCTGGGCTCTGCTCTGAGAGTTTCTGAGTCAGAAGGCTGTGGAGCCCAAGAATGTTCATTTTGTTCAGTTCTCAGGTGGTGCTGATGCTCCAAGTGTGGGGAGCATACTTGGAAAACCACAGGCCTGAAGTATACAGTCATGGTGGATCTAGACCTTGCAGTCAAGACTTTGCCAAAAGCACAGGCTCCGACAGTCTTAGCATAGAGCCTCTGAAAAACCTGTCCTTTGTCTTAGCAATGATAAACAGGGGGCATCGCTGTTACGTTACACAAACAAAAGATTTCTTTCCTTTCACTTGGAGTTCTGATTCTGAGGATTTCACCATGTCTTCCAGTCAAGGGATACTGAAAGAGCACTTTTAACAATACAGTTTCTGTGTATGCTGAAAATGCCTCACTAGAAACTAGGCTTGTGGTTTGTGAACATAAAGAATATGTGGAAACTGAGATTTGTATGTTGGCCAGTGGAGCTAACCTTATTCCCCTCAGCTACATTGTAAATACATATGGTACTTACATGCCACTGATAAAATGGATAGCCACATATTTTTTTTTTTTTAACCCAATCTAAAAATAGGCTAGGGATTTTAGCATGTGAATTGAACACTAGATTACTTTGGAGAAACTTTAGGAAGACCAAATCTTTACCATGTTATTTTTTTAATAGCTTGAGTTTTATCTTTAAAAAAAAAAATCCCATTTATGTTAACTGGATGCAATTTGGAAAATGTAAGATTTATCTGAAACATTTATGTTACTGAAAGTTTTCCTGTGCCTGCCCAGCTCCCGCAGTCCCACAGTCCCACAGCTGTTCAGACCCAAATGAACACACAGAGGCTTAATATTAATTGAAATTGCTCAGCCATTAGCTCAGGCCTAGCACTGACTAGCTGTTACATTTAAACTCAGCCCATTTCTGTTAATCTATATGTTGCCACGTGTTCTGTGGCTTTACCTGTGTGCCTTTACATGCTTCTTCCTGGACGGTAGGCTGGTATCTACTGAGTCAACCTTCTTGTTCCCACAGTTCTCCTTGTCTGCTTATCCTGCCTGTACTTCCTGCCTAGCTACTGGCCAATCAGCATTTTATTTATCAACCAGTCAGAGTAACACATTCACAGCATACAGAGCGATAGCCACAGCACATTTATTTGGATACAAGTCAATGTGAAAGCATGTGAGAAAGTTCTTTGCTAAGAGTAGACACTCAGGAAAAGTGCTTAAGAAGATGGAGTCATAGCTTGTACTTTCCACAGCTGCTGCTTGCTTTCAATTTCAAATTTTTGACTTAATGTTCATTCAGATCTGTAGCTTTCATAAGCAATTTGTGTCAGGGTTAGGAATTTTCAGAACTTGTATTTTCCCAAGGTTTTCAGGCACATGTTTTAATATTTGTGTGTATGCAGGAGATGGGGAAGGGAGGAAGGGAGGGGGTGAGAAAAGTTGCAGGCTACAGCATTGACTTGAGAAAAATTATGATTGGACTATTTATGGCTGATACATTATAGTTACAGCACCTCTTCTATTTCATCAATGCTCCTTGGTCTCCTTTGAGAAATTTTTATTGTTATAAATCAAATTTGAGGATGGCAAAAAGTATTTCCTTCTTTACAGTATAAAAAACATAGTGGTGGGGGTAGGGTGGGATATCTATTTTCTCAGAAATACAAATCATGTGAAGAATGAAGAGATTTGAACCCACTGTTCCCAAACATAGTTTTTTCCCCTAGCTTAACAGTGATAAGTATTGTGATCTCAGGCAGTATCGCTGGTTAACTCTAATATTCATCTTTTCCCCCTTTATGCATTGTGGGATATTAATAACTCCTGTATCATAACACTCTTTAGAAAGTGCCTGACATACAGTTGGTAGTCAGCAAAGATAGAAACAGTGGAAAATTGAGATACTATATAGAAACCTTTATTAGTGTACTGGTATATCCTGCACAGTATATATATATTGTTCTGGGGTACTGGCTGGTTGACCCCAGGTCTTCATGCCTACAGGGCAAGTACTGTGCTCTACTAGTGAGGCCCATTTTCTTTTCAGGATTTCTTTTAAGGATTGATTTGACTTGTCTGTCACTTACTTCACCCCATATTTAGGGATGTGTTTGCAGACTTTCAAAAACATATGATTAAATGCTGGGTTGTAGCTTGGTGACAGAGAGCTTGCCTAACAAATCCAGGGCCCCAGGTTCAATCACCAGTAATATAGTGACAATAAAAACTCAAATGATTCCAATTTACATCTGTTGGGTTCTTCACTGATCTGTACCCAAGGGGCATAAGGTACACCTCAGCGGCACACACCACATCCTAGTCTCCATGACTGATGCCTGAATAACTATGTCCTCTGAAGATACATGTGCATTCTTCTGGTCTAATCTGGCTCTGTAATAAAATAGAAACAATCAACTATGCCTCTGAAAGAGCCCCATTCTCAGGATCTTGACCTCTAGTTATATTGGTTTCTGTAAGTCACTTTCCACTCTCCAGCAGAACATTAGATTTCTAATTGCCAGACTTTCTGAAAATAGGGCCCTATGGCACTGAACTCCATTTCCTTAGACATTTCTCAGACTGTTAGGAACTAGTTATCTCGATGTCCTTTTGTGTTTTCAAAAGTGACTTCTCTACCCAACAGCCAGTACTGACTGGTTTTGATCTGCTCTAGTCTGAGAGAAGTTAGGTTGTCCTGGCCTAGATTCTGGCTTGATTGCTAGATCCCGATGGTTATTTGCTTGAATCTCCACCTGGCGCCTGTCTGATTCATGAAGCATTTAGGCTTCCAACATCTTTAATTATTTGATACTTTTATGCTCATACAAGGTAAAGAAATCCACCTTATTAATTAATGAATTTGTGTATGTGTGTGCACATGTGTGCGTTTGTACCCCTGTGCATGTATATGTGTGTAGGCCAGAGGTTGAAGTCAGATGTCTTCCTCTATGATTCCAACTTTATATATTGGGTCAAGGTGTGTCATCTAAACTGAGAGCTCAGACAAATTTGGCTAGTCTAGCCAGCCAGCATGCTCTAAAGAGCCCCGGTCTCCACCTTCTACATGGGGACATTACAGGTAGGCTTATATGTGGTGCTGCGTATCCTAGCTCTGACTCTCACCCTTGGGCTGCGAGTTCTTTACCTGCTGAGCCGTCGTCAGCGCTCCCCTCCATCTTATTTCTGAGTCACTTTTATCGTTTCAGAGTGAGCTTGCATGCCTTCAGTAGAGTCACTTCACTGTGTGACCAGTTTATAAACAAATGTGTTCACGTACACGCGCACTTCTAGTAAGACCATTTAATTTTAGTTATAAGTTTATAAGAAACTGTGAACTGGAGTGCTTGGAGAATGGCTGTTATATTACAAATATTTCCATGTCCATGATCAAACATGTCTTTAAGTAGTCTAAAAAACATAACTGAGTTATGGGAAAGAGACTCATTCAGAGAGTAAATTGTTTACTTCATACCCAAAGTCCTATCTGAAGCTTAAAAACGTTTTCAGAAGTTTTAAAAATAGCCTTAGTACATAAAAAAGAAATCTTCATAAGGTTGTGGTCAGGAATGCCTCCTGCTATGCCCGTGATGTGGCCGTTTGCATGGCGGCCTCCAGTTTGCCCTGGGCTGAGAGCTACCCGGTCATGCTCCTGTCCTCTAGCTATCCGCCTCTCTGCAACACCAGCTTCAGGAATACATTTGGTATCTGGCCTCCATTCTGAGAGTTTATTTACTTATTTATTTTTGCCTCTTTATATATTAAAGAAAGCTATATCCTGTCCTTGAATGTCTCTAAGTGCCCTTCTAAAATTTGGCTTTGATTTGAAAATAACATATTTTTCTTGGGTTGTCAATGCTCTCTCCCATGGCTGAATTTATTAGGAGATATACATTTAAAACAACATTCTGTGACCTTTGAAAAAATAGGACATGAGCCAATGCTTTACTAGAGCAAAGCCCTCGTGGGATCTGGTTTTATGTGAGTGATGTAAGCTTAGCTAAGTGATGTGAGACTCGTGAGTTCCAAAGCTTGACTGGATGCTTTCCTGTCGCTGCTTTTATGAGGCTGAGCTCATGTTCTGCTGTTCCTTGTGTGGGGGTGGGTGAAGAGGAGTGTGCTGAATTACATGCTGTTGCTCCTTTTACTATTCCAATTCTAAACTTTCATGAGATAGCCTTGTTGAGATGAAAGCATAGAGAAAATTTATAAAACATTACTCTGGAGGCAATGACCATTTTGTTAAAACTCAGGTTTAAACATTGAGTGCCCAATTAAATTTGGTGGTATAACTTTTTTTTCTCTGCTTTAGCTAAGCTTTATAATCTGGGTTCTGACCTTTTATATCTGTATGTTATTTTATTGGAATTAAAGACAGGCTGGTACTGGATGCCTATAAAATGGAAATCTGTGAACAGGACATGGTGGTTGAGGGGCCATGTTTATCTACCAGTAGTTAAACTCTTCAGAATTTGAGTTTTCTCACTAGGTTGTAATAATCTGACCCAGGAGAGTAAAAAGATGTCTTGATTATTTCCCAAAATGGAGATTCCAGCATTTAGATAACTACTATCTCCTTGTTCAGGGATGAAGATGGGGCCATCTACTTAGAAAATCAGAGCTGCTTTTTTTGCGTTGCCATAAAAGTGAAGTTTGATGATTGAAAATCAGGATCAGTATGCTTTGGGGACTAACCCTGACCATAAATAAGAAGTATTTTAAAGAGAGGCTCTGGGACCTGGAGGTGTCCAGTGAAAGGAAGAGTACTAGCTCAGGACCTACAAGACCAAGTGCTCAGCACAAAGGAGATTTATTTGCCTTAGAGGGACAAAGGGCAGGGGATAAGAGACAAAGACAGGAGACAGAGTATGAGAGAGAAGGGAAAAAGAACAAGGGGGGGGGTCGATATTTGTCCTGGAGGGACAGAGGACTGCCTCTGGATAGAGGCACATAGGAAAATGGCAGTTTATAATGGTATAGGGGAAAACCGAGTCAGGATGAGGGGTTCACTTTTAATTGGGCATGTTAATTAGTTGAGCCAAAGGGGGCTCTTGATTGCTGGACTTCAGTAGTCAGCCTCAGGAAGAGGGATTGGCCAATTAAGGGAACAGACCTTGGTGGCTAGCTTTAGGAATGTAGTGTAATGGTTTTTAGCAAGGCAGAGGGAATCAGGGAGAAGGGCGAGGCCTGCCAGAGCCATGCTCACTGTGCTCGAGCTGGTCAGAGTCCCTTCACTTGGCTCAGTTATAGAGCTTTCCTCACATTAAATGTCCCTGGGTTTGATCGACAGCACAGCGTACAATAAGGACACTAAATCCTGCAAAGAAAGGCTCTGCTTCAGATCCAGTAAGGGGTTCTCCTGAACCCTTATTACTCTCCCTTAGGTGGTGAACTCTCTCTACCTGTCCGCCTGCACCTCCTCAGAAAAAACCTCAGTGATTCAAAGCATAGTTTAATCTCTTCAATGATGTATTTCCAACACCTAGAACAGTTCCTGGCACATAGCAGACAATCAATAAAACCTGGCCAGAGATAATTTTGTTTGCACAAATAGAGGAATTGTACCATTGGCATCTTGGGCTAGAGGCCAGAGATACTGCTCTACATTTTGTAGAACATCAGACAGTCCCCCAAAATGTTATCTGGCTGGACTGTCCATGTTGAAGTTGAGAAGTCCTGGTTGAAGGGATTTGTGATTTATTTATTCATTTCTGTTGTCCAAACTTCCATCTTTTATGAAATCTATGTTTTATAAACGGTGTGATTGTCAAATAGATTCCAGAGTTCAAAAGAATAACCAATGATGATTGCTCAGATTCTCATGTCTCAGCCTCACGCTCACACATCCTGAGTCACAGACATAACACTCGATTTTTCTGCTGTTCCCACTGTATTAGTTTTGTTTTGGTTCATGTTTGCATGATGTGCTTGTTTTCACTCTTCTCAACCTTTCTAAACCCATGCAACTTATACACATATTGTGTATATTATATAATTCCATCTTTGAAACAGCCAATATGAAAACCCGTCTTTTAAGTTGCAACATTTAATTTATCTTAATGTATTGTTGAATAATTTGGCCTAATCAGTGTCTTACTGTGGATTTCTACTTCCTCTGCACTCCTTTCCCACTTTTGTTTCTTTTTTAAAATCTGGAGATTTTTATAATTCCATTTTGACAATTTTAATAAAAAGTTTAATACAATTTTACTGCTATAACTGATTAAACATTAAGAATTTGCTTGCTTTATGGGGATTATTAATTCACACTTCTTGGGAGTGTAAGAACCTCGAGTTTGTTTTCCTACCCTCATTTCAGAATGTTTTGTTATGAATCCTAACTGCTTCTGTACCTCCCAGACTTTACTACTCTGTTACACAAATAGGTAGAATTCCTTCTGATTTCATTGCTACCATTTCTTCCCTGATCTCTGGTCTTTGAGAGAATCCTATTTACCTCCTGCTCAAAATACCTTCTTGCCTTTCCTTTGCAATGGGTTTATATTATCCCAGCTTTAACTTTAATCCTAGATTTACTCTTGAATAATTTTGACTGTGTGTAGGATCCAAATTAGCATGCTGGTTTTCACCCCCCAGCATTTCACGTTCTCCCTGCTGTTTGCTGGCTGTCACTGCTGCTCTGAGAGGCTGTTGGCTTGGCCCAGGTTCAAAGCATGGGCATGCTGCTTCTCCTCAGGAGCAAAGCACACCTGCTTTTCTTTTCCTGACCACTTCTAAGATTTTTCTCATAGTTTTATTATTAATTTCAATTATGATGTTTCTGTTTATTTCATTCTATTTTTCCTGCCTGGAATTTATTAGGCTGCTTAAATGTGTGGATGAATGTTGTGCTAATTACATTTTATCAACTTGATACAAACTAGAGTCATCCAGGAAGAGGGAACGTCAGCTTAGGAGCTGGCTCCATCACATCGTACTGACCCATAGGCAAGTTTGTGGGGGCATTTTCTTAATTGCTATAGGAGGACACCAAACACTGTAGGCAGCGCCATCTCTGGACAGGTGGCGCTGGGTTCCATAAGGTCATGGAGAGTGAGCCAGTAAGCAGTGTGCTGTGTCCAGGTCTTATGGCTCCTACAGCGGCTTCCCTTGATGATCGACTATGACCTGCAGCCGAATGAGCCCTTTCCTACCCCAGCTGCTTTTGGTCATGGTATTTATCAAAGCAAAGAAATCCAACTAGAAAAATATGCTTTTCATTATTCTGAAAAGTTCTTAGTCATTTTCTTTCCAATATAGCTTTTTCTCCTTTGTCCTCCTGTAATTTAATTTCACATATCTTATAACTTTTCATTGTTTCTGCTTTGCATCTTATCCTCATTCTGTGTTTCATTCTTTTCCACTTTGTGTTTCATTCTACATTTTTCTCATATTTTTGTAATTCTATAATTTAATTTACCTTTTAGCTATACTTAAATATTTTTAAAAGTTTTTTCCCCCCAACTTTATTCAGTGTGCAATTTCTGGTTGGTTCTTTTTCAAATCTACTGTGGTACTATTTACATTTTAAACATTTAATTTGCTAAACATGGCAATTGCAGCAACTTTAATGTCTAAGACTAGTAAGTGCAATAATGGAGGAGAATATTTGGGGTACATACTGGCTATGTTTGGCTCACCTCTTGTTAGTGCAGCTTCATTCATCCCTGTCAGTCATGGCTAGCCACAAAAGTGCTATCCAACTCAGATGGTTAGCTTTGATTATCTAGTGAAAATTATATTTGAATAATTACTTTTGAAAATGCCTAGACGTCTCAGATGAGGTCAAGTTTTAGATATATTTCCATTTACTTTCCCCAAGCAAAACAATATGGCATTTATTAATTCAAGTGAAGTGTTAATTATAAGTTTCATTGCCTAAGGATTATCAAGAAAACTTTATGTTTGTGGGACTGGATGGTTTATTTTTATTATTAGATTAAAAACATGCATACTGATTAGTTTTTTTGTCAAGTTGACATAAGCTGGAGTCAACTAGGATGAGGAAATGTCGATTGAGAAATTCCCTCCATCAAAAGTTTGCATACTAGTAATTATAACTAGGTTGATATAAATTTAATCAGTTCTGGAAAAACCTTTTTTCATTGAGGATTATGTGGAAAATATACATAAATGAAGAAGGAAACAAAATTACCTGTAATCTAAACAGCATGATGGAGCAGGATCTATATCAACAATGCTTTATTTCTTTACTATTCTTTCAGTTAACAAATGTGTTACCATAAACAGGTTGTATAACATCCACAGGTAGGTATGGAATTTTCATAGGTCATCTGTGTTATGAGAATCATTCATAAATATTGCTGTATTCATACATACATGTTTTAAAATGTGCATTTAATTTAAAAATTAAACATTTTCTCTTGATTTAATTTTCTACATAATTATTCATAATATCTGTGAAGTATTTGTGTATGCATATAATTAGAGAATCTTCAAGATTTTGCCATAGGCATTTCAGACTTCTTACTTAATAAGAATATTTCCACTTGTTCTCACACAGTATATGTTTGTACATATTCTAGTTCCTCCAAAGACTTCTGGTTGTTAAAGTTCTTGAATCAAAAATTATGCACATTTGCACATATTATATCATTGTCCTATTGTTTTCGCTGGCATGAATTTTTCTGTTTTCTCTAATGGTTTTGGCATTCAGTGGTAATCAGGTAACTTCACTTTTAAGAAGTTGCTTATTTAATTTGGAGCAGTTGAGAGTTTCTGTAAAATTGGCAGCTATCTCCTTTTCAACACACTGTATAAGACAGGATAAAATTCTGACTCAAAGTAAAATAAGCTAGCTAGTGTAATGAATTCTGAGACTTCCCCGAGGTTGCCACTAGGGTAAAATCAATTCCTTCTCTTCCTGTTAAAACACAGTTTTTGCTAGACTATTAAGGCTATGAAAGTTTGGAGGTCAGGGGAAGAGAGTGAGGTGCAGGTGAGAGTGGTGGGTACAGTGGGGTGCAGTGTGGGTCCTTGAATCCGCAATGGTGCCTCTTGAACATACAGCAGTGACACTACCCACTGTGACTCCATCACCTTCTTCAATGAAGACTCTACTGCCTCTCTATGCTGAATTTCTTCAACTGATTTTGGATGGTAGTTCTTCCCCTACCTTCCACATTCATTTTGATGCTGCCTTCTTTTCTCAAGAGTGTCCATACATGGTTTCCGTGAGAATTTCTGCATAACTATCTATTATATTACCCTTTCCTGGGGAGATCCATCCCTACCCCCTAGTCCTTTACTATCTACCTAATCTTGTGATAGTATGGATTGTAGCTTGCTTGTCTAAGACCTATTAGCTAGCATCCAGATATAAGTGAATGCATACTTATTTCTCTTTCTGGGTCTGGGTTACATCACTCTAGATGATTTTTTTCTGGCTCCATCCATTTACCTGCAAACTTCATGATTTAATTTTTTTAATGGCAGAGTAGTATTCCACTGCGTAAAATGTACTACATATTCTTTATTCTTTTGCTGATGGACATCTTGGTTCTTTCCATTTTCTAGCTATTATGAATCCATCAGCAGTGAACATGGCTGAGCAAGTGTCTCTGTAGTAGGATGTGGAGTCGTTAGGGTATGTGCCCGAGTGATTTGGCTAGATCTTGAGGTAGATCTATTCTCAGCTTCCCAAGGAATCAACAGATTTCCATAGTGGCTGTACCAGTTTGCACTACCACCAGCAATGGATGAGTGTTTCCCTTACTCCACATCCTCACCAGCTTTAACTGCCATTTGTTTTATTGATAATGGCCATTCTAACTTGTGTAAGATGAAATCTCAAAACAGTTTTGATTTCCATTTCCCTGATAGCTAAGGATGTTGAACATTTCTTTCAGTGTTTCTCAGCCAATTATGTTTCCTTGTTCAGTAATTCTGTTTAGATCTGTACCCCATATGTTAATTGGGTTGTTTGTTTTCTTGATCAGCTTTTTTGTGTTCTTTATATATTTTAGATATTAGCCCTCACTCAGATGTGTAGTTGGTAAAAATCTTTTCCCATTCTATAGGCTGCTGCTTTGTCTGAATGATGGTGTCCTTTGCCTTGCAGAAGTTTTTCAGTTTCATGAGGTCCCATTTCCTTAGATACCTGTTTGTTTTGTTTTTTTTGTTTTTGATTTTATTGAAAGTAGCTATCATTTCTCATGCAACGTATCCTGATTATAGCTTCCCTTACACCATTCTTAGTTCTTACCCATGTTCCCTATGATCTACTTCCTTTATGGCTCTCATTAGAAAACAAACTTCTAAGGAATAATAATAAAATAAGATAAGACAAAAACTAATACATTGGAATAGGATAAAATAAACAAATGGAAAGGAAAGATTCCAAGAAAAGGCACAAGAAACAGATATAGATGCAGACACCCACTCGTTCACACACCCAGGAATCCCATAAAAACACTAAACTGGAAGCCATAATATATATGCAATGGTCCTGTAAGTTAAAAAGAGAGAAAAAATATATGTATAAATAAAGTAAAATGAAAATAAAACGTATATTAAATTTTTGTTTTGTTTTGTTTATTTATTTATATTAAGAGATTTTCTATTTATTTTACATCTCAACCACAGATTCTCCTGTCCTCCCTTCTCCCATCCCCCAGGCTTCCCCCAATCCACCCCCCAATTCCCACCTCCTCCAAGGCAAGATCTTCTATGGGGAGTCAGCAGAACCTGGTACATTCAGTTGAGGCAGGTCCAAGCCCCTCCTCCCTGCACCAAGGCTGCACAAATTGTCTTATCATAGGCACTGGGTTCCAAAAAGCTGGCTCATGCACCAGTCCCACTGCCTGGGAGCCCCCTAAACAGTTCAAGCTAAACAACTGTCTCACTTATCCAGAGGGCCTAGTCCAGTACCATGGGGGCTCCTCAGCTATTGGTTCACAGTTCATGTGTTTCTACTAGTTTGGCTAGTTGTCTCTGTACTTTTTCCAGTTATGGTCTTGATATCTCTTGCTCATAGAGTCGCTCCTTTCTCTCGTTGATTGGATTCCTGGAGCTCCGCCTGGGACCTGGCTGTGGCTGTCTGTATCTGCCTCCATCAGTCACTGGATGAGGGTTCTATGATGACAGGGTATTCAGCCATCTGATCACCAGAGTAGGTTAGCTCTCAACCATTGCCAGTAGTCTATAGTGGAGTCATCTTTGTGGATTTCTAGGGACCTCTCTAGCACTCTGCTTCTCCCTCTTCCCATGCTGCCTTCATTTATCACGGTATCTCTTTCTTTGTTCTCCCACTCTGTTCCTGATCCGGCTAGAACCTCCCGCTCCCCTAAGCTCTCATCCACTCATCCCTTGCCCTCCTTTACCCCCCTCACCCCCAGTTTGCTCCTGTAGATCTCATCCATTTCTCCATCACTGGGCAATCCTTGTGTCTTTCCTAGGGTCCTCCTTACTGGCTAGTGTCCCTGGAGTTGTGGGTTGCAGTCTGATTTTCCTTTGCTTACATCTAGTATCCACTTATGAGTGAGTACATACCGTGTTTGTCTTTCTGAGTCGGGGTTACCTCACTAAACTGGAAGCCATAATATATATGCAATGGACCTGTAAGTTAAAAAGAGAGAAAAATATATATGTACAAATAAAATAAAGTAAAATAAAAATAAAACATATGTTAAATTTTTAAAAATGCCCTGACACAACATTACAGGACAAAGAACCTCCAAAGATGCCCTTGAGTGTGTTTTCCGTGGGCCATCTCCTACTGGGCATGCAGCACCCCCTTAAGATTAGTTTCTTGAGAGACTCCCTTGGAGAAAACTGTTTCCTTCTGCATGTTTCTAGGTTAGGGATGGGAAATGCATCCATTTCTCCTTTCAGCTCCAGGACCCTCTCTGGGGCTAAGCCACGCAGGCCCTGTGAATGCTGCCTCAGTCTCTGTGAGTTCATATGTGCACTGATCTTGTTGATATAGAGGGCCTTGTTTTCTTAGTGTCTTCCATCCCTTCTGGCTCTTACACTTGTTCTGCCTCATCTTCTGAGGGGTTCCCTGAGCTCTGAGAGGAGGGATTTGATGGAGGCATCTCATTTAGGGCTGAGTGTATAAAGATCTCTCCTTCTCTGTATGTCTGGTTGTGGGTCTCTGTATTTATTACCATCTGTTTTAAGAGGAAGCTTCTCTGATGATGGCTGAGCAAGGCCTGGTCAATGAGTATAGGGAATGTCATTAGGAATCATTTTATTACAACATTTCATTTTCATTTTTTAGAGCAGTATTATTTGGTTTTACCCTAGGTCCCTGGGCTATCTAGTCTCAGGTTCTTGGTCACCCAAGCAGTGTTGGCTATGTTTTCCATCTTGTAGAGTGGGTCTTCAGTCAAGTCGGACAGTAGTTGGCTACTCCCATAAATTTTGTGCCACCATTGCACTAGCAGCATATCATGCAGGTAGGCACCATTGTAGACCAAGGGTTTGTGACTGGGCTGGTGTTAATGTTTCTTCTTTGACAGTGTGCAGACTACCTTGTACAAAAGACACTGGCACATAGGGGTCAAAGGCTCTATGTAGGCACAGGCTCAACTTCATGTTCAGTAAGTTGTGTAGGTATTATCTTCAGCAATGGGGCCTTACTGTCAGGTTATGGAGAACAACCTTTAGCCTTGGCAACAGCTGGATTGTTTGGGGGTTCTCATGAAACCCCTTTGGCCAACAACTCAATTAGATGCAACCCATCCTGGTACTAGAAGCTTCATTTGGTGAAGAGAGATGTCTAGTTGGGCCTCTGTCTCCCCATTATTTGGCAATTTCATTTAGATCCTCTTCATATATGTATCTATTTTAGGAAGCTCCTACTGTATTGAGTTTCCATACTACCTTCAAATGGCATTAATTTTAGCTGTGTCTACCCATATTCCCTCCATCATCTCCTTCTCCTCTCTCACCCTGACCCTCCTTTTCCAGGTCCCCTCCCTGGTCTGTCCATGACTGTGTATTCTATTTCCCTTTCCTAATGAGATCTATCCCCACTTTTCAGAGTCCCTTACTTTATACCTAACATCTATGAATTGTACCTTATCATTTACTCAACAGCTAATATCCACATATAAGTGAATACACACTGTATTTGTCTTTCTGGGCTTGAGTTACCTCACTCAGGATGATTTCTTTCTAGTTCTATCCATTTACCTGCGAATTTCATGATGGCATTTTTTAAACAGCTGAGTACTGTTCCATTACGTAAATGTACAACATTTTCTTTATCCATCCATCTGTTGAGGAACATCTCTAGGTTGTTTACAATTTCTGGCTTTTATGAATAGAGCAGTAGTGAATATGGCTGAGCAAGAGTCTCTGCGGCAGGATTAAGTGATCTTTGTATATATGCCCAAGAGTGATATAGCTGTATTTTGAGGTAGATTGATTCCCATCTTCCTGCAGAACTGCCATATTGATTTCCATAATGTCTTTACCAGTTTGCATTCCCACCAGCAAGGAATAAACATTCTCCTTAATCCACACCCTTGCCAGCATGAGCTGTCACTTGTTATATGTGATCCTAGTCTTTCTGATGGATATAAAATGAAATCTCAGAGTAGTTTTGATTTGCATTTCCCTGATGACTTGCGATGTTGAATATTAATTTAAGTGTTTCTCAGTCAATTTTGTTTCCTCTTTTGAGAATTCTCTGTTTAGATCTTTACCCCATTTTTAAATTGGGTTATTTGTTCTCATGATATCTAGCTTCTTGAGTTTTTTTTTTTTTTTTTTAATATTTTGGCCATTAGCTTTTTATCAGACGTGGAGTTGGCAGACATCTTTTCCTGTTTTGTTGGCTGCTGCATTGAATGATGTTGTCCTTTGCCTTACAGAAGCTTTTCAGTTTCTTGAGGTCCCATTTATTGATTGTTGTTCTTAGTGCCTGTGCTAATGGTGTTCTGTTCAGAAAGTCTTTCTTTTTTTTTTTGTTTTTGAGACAGGGTTTTCCTGTGTAGTTTTGGTGCCTGTCCTGGATCTCGCTCTGTAGACCAGGCTGGCCTCGAACTCAGAGATCCGCCTGGCTCTACCTCCCGAGTGCTGGGATTAAAGGCGTGTGCCACCACTGCCCGGCCAGAAAGTCTTTCTTGTGCCAATGAGTTCAAGGCTATTCTCCATTTTCTCTGCTATCAGATTCAGTATATCTGATTTTATGCTGATGTCTTTGATCCATTTGGAATTGAATTTTGTGCATGGTGATAAATATGGATTTATTTGGGTTAGTCTACATGCAGCAATCCTGTTTGACTACTACCCAAGATGCTGTACTTTTTTTTCCAGTATGTATTTCTAGCTTCCTTATCAAAATTTAGGTGTCCATAAGTATGTGAATATGCCAGGGTCTTTGATTTGATTTCACTGATTGACATGTCTTTTTAAAAAATTGTTAGTTTTTGCCAGTACCATGCTGCTTTTATTACTATAGCACTGTAGTACAATTTGAGATCAGGGATGGTGATACCACTAGCAGGTTTTTTTTTTTTTTAAATTATTATTCAGGAGTGTTTTAGCTATCTTGTTTTTCTTTTTTGTGTGTGTTTCCATACGAAGCTGTATATTCTCCTTTTAAGATCTGTAAGGAATTGTGTTGGAATTTTGATGGGTTTGCATTGAATCTACAGATTGCTTTTGGTAAGATGACCATTTTTACTATACTAACTCTACCAGTCAATGAGCATAGGTGATTCTTCCATCTTCTGATGTCTTCTTTAATTTCTTTCTTCGGTGTCTTAATGATTTTATCACATAAGTCTTTCACTTGCTTGGTTAGTTATCCCAACATATTTTATATTATTTGAGGCTATTGTGAAAGGTGCTGTTTGTCTTTTGTGTATAGGAAGGCTATCAGTATTTGTGAATTAATTTTGTATTCATCTACTTTCCTGAATGGGTTTATCAGCTGTAGGAGTTTTCTGGTGGAATTTCTAGGGTCACTTATGTATACTATTATAATGTCTGCAAATTATGATACTTTGACTTCTTCCTCTCCAATTTGTATCCACTTGATCTCCTTTGATTGTCTTATTGCTCTAGCAATACTGCATTCTTCAAGTACTGCATTCAATAATCATGGAAAGAGTGGACCACCTTGTTTTGTTCCTAATTTTAGTGGAGTTGCTTTGAGTTTCTTTCTACTGAAGTTGATTTTGGCTATGGACTTGCTGTAAACCAAGTGTATTTTGTTTATTATAAGGTATATATATCCCTTATGTCCTTAATCTCTCTAGGACTTTTATCATGAAGGGGTATTGGGTTTTGTCAAAGTCCTTTTCTGTATCTAATGAGATGATCGTATGGTTTTTGTTTTTGCTTGTTTACATAGTGGATTACATTTAATGATTTTTGTATACTAAACCATCCTAGCATCTCTGGGATAAAACCTGTTTGATCTTGGTGGATGATCTTTTCGATTTATTCTTGGATTTGATTTGCAAGTATGTTTATTGAGAATTTTTGCATCTATGTTCATAAGGGAAATTGGTCTGTAATTCTCTTTCTTTGTAGTTTGGGTGTCAGGGCAATTGTGACCTTGTAAAATGAATTGGGCAATGTTCCTCCTGTTTCTAATTTGTGGAATAATTTAAGGAGTATTGACATGAATTCTCTTTGAAAGTCTGGTAGAATTCTGCACTAAAACTATCTGGCTCTGGTTTTTTTTTTTTTTTTTTTTTTTTGGTTTGGAGACTTTTAATTACTACGTCTACTTCACTAGGTATTATAGGTCTGTTTAAATTGTTTATCTGATCTTGATTTAACTTTGCTAACTGGTTAACTGGTACCTATCTAGAAAATTGTCTGTTTTTTTTTTTTTTTTATGATTTTCCGATTTGGTGGAGTATAGGTTTTAAAGTATGTCCTTACGATTCTCTGGATTTTCTTGAAGTCTGTGGTTATGTCTCCTTTTCATTTCTAATTTTGTTAATTTGGATAGTCTCTTTCTGCCTTTAGTTAGTTTGGATAAGGGTTTGTTAATCTGATTTTCTCAAAGAATCAACTCTTTGTTTCATTGATTCTTTGTAGTGTTTTTGTTTGTTTGCTTGTTTCTATTTTATTGATTTCAGCCCTGAGTTTAATTATTTCTTGCTGTCTACTCCTTTTAGTTGTGGCTTCTTCTTTTTGTTCTAGAACTTTCAGGTGTGCTGTTATGTTACTAGTATGAGATCTCTCCATTTTTTTTTTTCATGTAGGCACTTAGTGCTATGAGCGTGTCTGTTAGAACTTCTTTCATTGTGTTTGGATATGTTGTGTACTCATTTCCCTTAAATTGTAGAAAGTCTTTCATTTCTTTCTGAGTTTTTGTCTGGACTCTTTTTTTTCATTCAGTAGTGAGTTGTTCAGTTTCCATGAGTTTGTAGGCTGTTGTTTCTGTTTTGTTGATATCCAGCTTTAATGCATTCATAGTAGTCAGATTGGATGCAGGGTGTTATTTTAGTTTTCTTGTATATGTTGAGACTTGCCTTGTGGCTGAGTATGTGGTCAATTTTGGAGAAAGTTCCATGAGGTTCAGAGAAGAATGTGTATGCCTTTGTTTGAGTGAAATAGTCTGTAAATGTCCATTAGATCCATTTGTTTTGTAATGTCAGTTAGCTTCAGCATTTCTCTGGTTTTTATCTAGTTAATCTGCTTTTGGCAAGAGTCTCCCGTTATCAGTGTGTTTCAATATATGATTTAAGCTGTAGCAGTGTTTCTTTTATGAACTTGGGTGCCCTTGTGTTTTGTGCATAAATGTTAAGAATTTTAATATCCTCTTGGTGGATTTTTCCTTTGTGTATGTAATGTCTTTTCCTATTTCTTCTGATTCATATTTTGTTTGAAGTCTATTTTGTCAGATATTAAAATGGCTATACCAGCTTGATTCTTAGGTCCATTTGCTTGGAATGTCTTTTCCCATCATTTCACCCAGAGGTGATGTTTATCCTTGATGTTAAGGTGTGTTTCTTGGATTCAGCAAAAGGATGGATCCTGTTTTTGCATCCATTCTCTTAGTCTATCTTTTTACTGGGGAATGGAGACCACTGAAGTTATGAGCAGTGTTTGTTGATTCCTGATATTTTGCTCAATCTCTCTCTCTCTCTCTCTCTCTCTCTCTCTCTCTCTCTCTCTCTCTGTTTCTTCTGTTTTGAATTTCTGGCCTGGGATTATTTATTTCCTGTACTTTTTTAGGTGTGGTTCACCTCTTCAGGTTGAAGTTTTCTTTCTAGCACATTATGTAGGGCTGGATTTGTTTAAGATGTTGCTTTTTTTTTTTTGTCATGGAATGTCTTATCTTCTCCATCTGTTGTGATCAAAATTTTTGCTGGGTATAGTAGTCTGGGTTTGCATCTGTGATCTCTTAGAGTTTATAGAACATCTATTCAGGCCCTTCTGGCTTTTAGAGTTTCCACTGAGAAATCAGGTGTTACTCTAATAGGTCTGCCTTTATATATTACTTAGTCTTTTTCCCTTGTAGCTTTTTTTTTTTTAATATACAATTCAACTTTACATATCAGCCATAGATTCCCCCCGTTTTCCCTCC
>CABHPR010123489.1:8949-26905 GCA_902168415.1 Peromyscus melanophrys
AGAGAGAGAGAGAGAGAGAGAGAGAGAGAGAGAGAGAGAGAGAGAGAATAATCTAGGTTCCTCATATTGTAAAAAAAATGTATGTTATTTGTCATTCTGGATCTGAGATACTTTGTGTAATATCAGGCTTTCCATCCATGTCTCCTACAAATGACATTATTTCTTTCTGTTTTACGTATGTGTAAAATTTGATTTTCTTTAGCCATTCATCTATTGATAGACACCTAGACTGAATCCGTAGCTTGGATGATGTTAATAGTTTTGGACTTGCTATGTTCTACTTGGATGAAGCAGGTATCTCCATGGTATGCTGACCTAGACTCCTCAGGTATGGTCTCGAGACTGGAATAGTGAGATCATTTGCTGGCTCTAATTTCATTTTTCTGACCAATATCCATACTGATGTCTATAGTAGAAGCACTGGATTAATCTTACATTTATAAATGGATTTCTCAGCTTAATGTTCTTCAATTTCTTAGTTTTTATATTTCATTTGAAATATCCATTTCAAATATTTCTTAATGACTAACCTTGTGCATTTTTGTTTGCATTTTATTTTCATATTCATTTTCTATCAAAGTTTATCCCAGTATGTACTGTTGTTAGCCATCCTTTTCCTTTATTTTGAAACTAAGTTGGTTTGATTTTTTTACTTTTAATTAATACACTAGGTTCAAATATCACTACTTGTATAATTTTTCATTTTTGGACTATATTGAGGTTCTTTTGGAGCATTGCATGTGATACATTCTTTTAACATCTTCAATCACACCTGAAAAGTGTATCTATTGTCATATCACCTTATTAAGACACAGAGTCACCTAAAATACACATATATAAAGTTACACAATCCATAACAGTATACTATACATCTCTATGTCAAATCATTTTAATTCTATTAAGAATGAATCACAGCACACATTGATGCATGTATATAAGTGTACCAAATCAGAGAGAAAGATTTCTCAACTATAATTGAGGATCTACTAATTCATGACTGTTTTTAGCTTATGTACTTTAATCAACTATCGGTGTTTATCACTTTCACAGCATTTATTAATTAAATGACTCCTCAATATAAAATTACCTTTTGTATCATTTAATGCTATTTTGTCTTAACATTTTCTCTTACTTTTTTATTGCTATTGCTTTCATTTTGCAGTGTTGGGAGTCAAGGAAGGGCCTTGCACACACTGAGCCCACTGAACTATATTCAATTTTTGTTTTATTTTAAACATTTCCTAGTAAATAATGAGCATGTAATTTTATTTTTTCACATGATATGAATCTTTGTCTTTTAGTTTGAAACTTACTACAATTATCAATGTATATATTGATGATTATGATTTCTAAATGACTGGCTTTCTGTGTTTTTCTTTCTGCTTATGCTTCTTTTCTGTTTTATTTTCTGTTGAGACAGGCAATGATTTCTTTGGAATCAATGTTACCAATGCAACATATCAGCTTGATTTTCATGTGATTTGAAGATGTGTGGATATATATGCTTTTCTTTTCCTACTTCTAATTGTCTATCTGTACCTCTAAGTTCCAAATATCCGTGACTTTAGAGTCATACCATTACTGTGGTTGCGATATATAATAATTATATATATTAACACCAGATCTGTATCAAACAGAGGTAGGATGGCAAATAATCAGCAACTGAAGTCTGCTCTCCTAAGCTGGAAACACTGCATTACTCAAAGCCAAAGTTCTCATGGTTCTGAGAAATGCTCGCATGTATCTGATCATTTAAATTATTCAAACAGTTGTTGCATGTGAAACAAGAAGACGTGAAGATGAAGGGGAAATTAAGACCTCACAAATTAGTGTTTGAAAGCCATGGAGACAGCTTGCTTTCAGGATGTCAGCAGTTCCTGTGAATAATGTTTGCTCAGTGGCGGAAAAATAATAAAGAAATGAAAATTTTATCAGAACTACAGAAATGCAACTGTTTCCAAGGTTAATTTATGACCAGCCAAACTCATTGTAGTGTACACAAAGAAAATGAAGAAGAAATCTCTGATAATAGACACCGTGATTTTTTTCTTAATTGAAGAATATAATTTTAAACTATTTCTGAGTAAGATCACTGGTAATTTTAACATCAAAGTGACAATGAACATAGAATTAGAACAGAAAATTATTTCCTGGACAGGAAAGATAGTCCCTTCAGAAACCCACAGTGTTTCCTTTATCTAGGGCACTGCCAGGTGCTAATGCCCTCCCGTGCTTGTCTCTCCCTACAGGTGTTAGATGACAAGAAGTCATTAAATCCTTGCAAATCAGGGCATCACTCCCAGGAAGCCTGCCAGTTAAGTTTTAAGCGGAAGCATATGTATAACTGTTCTTCTGAGAAGCTGCTGCTAATGGTTGCTTTCATATGTACAGCCGTGTGTGTCACAGCCTACGATCCCTTGCTACCCTTGCAGCTCCCCACCTGAAGACAGAAGCAAAACACAAGTGCTATCTCAGTCTTTGCTGATGTCTTCATTTACTTCACTGCCTAAGAGACACAGCTATTCTTAAGTGAGAGCTGAGCAATTTAGAAAAGACGTGTGATGCATTCACTGTCATGCCATAATGCCGCACACTTTGGCATCATTACTAATTTTCTTAAAGCCTATTGGATGGAGAAGAGAGCATTAATATGCTGTCCTCTGGATGGGACATGACTGCTGCATGTGTGAACCCCCAGCAGCTGTGGTTCCTCCACAAAACCTGTACAAAATCAAGCCAGTCAAAAATCTCAACATGGAGGATGGAGGAGATCATGAGACCGGACTCCTCACTGAGGAGCTGTTGGCAGTTGAAGGCTGCTGGAAAAAGGAGACTAACTTTTCTTTGGCAGTGTTGTCACTGGTTTCCCATGCCCCAGTGGATGACCCACACCCATATGCACTAATTGAACTCATTAATCTATGACTTAGTAGAGCATGGGTAGAAATTCCACAATATCTTTACCTCCTTCTAAATCACACTTTAAATCTTTTCATTACCTCCCTCTTTTGTTTAGTTTTAGAGTTGTCCCTTCCCTTTTCCAAAACATTCATTAGGCATTGTCAGTATTAAATTCAAAGCTGAAAGAATAAGATCTATCTGAACAAAACTACTTTAAATATTTTCAGTAATCCCTTCATGATTCAGAAGCATGGACCCTGGAAAAGACTCTTCCCCTAGAACAACCTCATTCAAGCTCTCAACTGCATGAGCCTGAAGACAATTTAGTCTTCATCTGTGTGTGCTCCCTACTAGACCCTTTCAGCTTAGTTTTCGCTTCTCCTTGTACCATGACCAAAGGCTGTCTTCTCCAAGTTACTTCACACCAGCTCATCATCCTGACATCCAGCACATGCCTAAGTCTGGATGCTAATCCTAGAGGACCTAAGATCAGAGGCCTCCTTGCCATCTTTGATTCTGTAGCAAAGGTTGAAAATCCTAAAAATTAAGGATAACTTCTGCTTGTTCATTGCTTGCTGTGGGATGTTCTGTATGCGGTGAATTTGTTGCTCTGATTGGTTGATAAATAAAACACTGATTGGCCAGTAGCCAGGCAGGAAATATAGGTGGGATAAACAGACAAGGAGAATTCTGGGAAGAAGAAGGCTGAGTTAGGAGATACCAGCCCACCGTCCAGGGAGCAGCATATAATGGCACATAGGTAAAGCCACGGAAAATGTGGTGACATATAGATTAACAGAAATGGACTGAGTTTAATTGTAGGAGCTAGTCAGTAGTTAGCCTGAGCTAATGGCCAAGAAGTTTTAATTAATATAAGCCTCTCTGTGTTTACTTGGGTCTGAGTGGCTGTGGACTGGATGAGACATAGGAAAACATTTAGCTACAAATGGCACCCAATGGCTCGAGTTTCCACCTAAAAACCCGAGAATACTTAATAAGCAATTCTAAATGGAACCAAAACCAGGTTCCTACTTCATGTCTCATGTGGGCAGCAAGATGCTGCAATATGCAAGCTTGAGCTACTCTATGGTGGGTTCACTGCATGCCAGCTGGAGCTACAGCATGGCACATTCCTGCTGAGTACACAGAGGTTTCTGCAAGCCACACATGGTGTGTGGTGGATATAGCTTTTGCTACTAAAAGAAAAAAAAAGAGGTTTCTGGGCTACACGCTGCTTTGATGGAGGCATAGATCCACTGCTTCCAAGAGTTGGTAGTACACATGGCTTCCAGAGCCAGAGCTGGCAGTAAAAATACCACTGCCATGTTGGAAAGCTGAAATGGGTGGAGTCAGCAGCCAAGGCTTCTGCTTCAGTACTAGCCACTGCAGTTTAAAGCAACAGTTACACAATAAGGCAGATTCAGATGGAACAAGACTTTAAATGGTTTATAATGTGTGTAAAAATGTATATAGGCTTGGAAGAGAGAGGAAAAAGAACATAGACAGTTATATAAAGAAATAGAAAGTTTTAAAAAATAAAGTCTTTAAAGAAAAAGTAAAAGTAATATAAAAAATAAGCCACATAAACATGGAAATCACACAGAGAATCTGGATTGTGTTGACTTTAGGATTTTTAACTGCAGAGAGACATTTGATTGTAAAAGCTACTGAGTTAAATCAATATGTATATTTTAAAGGTATCTCGATTTCAAAATTTATGTCTAGGGATACATTGCTTTGGAAAAGAGGTTCTGCTTTTGTTTCCACAGAAGATGAGAACCTGTGGATTGCTTCCAGGCTCATATAATTTTACCAAGGAAGACCCTCTGAAAGGCCCAGATGATTCAACATCCAAACAGCTTCAAGGCAACTGGCTCAAAAAATACAACATCACAGACTATTCCAGTCAGGACTTAACCACAATTCTTAATTTTCTCAGCATCCCCATAAGAATACAGCACCCTTTATCAGCAAGAAGTAGCCTAGAAAACTACACCCACATTCCCAAAAAATAGATTATGGATGTTTTTCTTTGTTTAGATTGTTGGCTGCAAATTGTTATTGGTCATAGTCAATCTCTTTCTAAAAGCAGAAAGGGGGATATGGTATAGAAATGTAGAATATAGATATGATAGGATAAAAGATTAATGAATCTACTTTTAAAGAGCAATGACTTGTTTAAAATGTCTTATATTGCTATGCATTTTAGTGTATAGATATAAATTTAGAGTTGATTTTGTTATGCTATATATATATATATTTCTACTTTCATTTAAGGAATTATGTTTATGTAACTCATTTAAATTGTAAAGGATAATTAAGAAATACAGATTCATAATTAGTCTTCTATGATAGTCAAACTTATAGTCATGTTAAGTTTTCTAGATATACATAGATATAATTCAATTAGGTAGGTAATCTTAAAATACTTCTAAGACCTTCAGAATATGGCATTTAAAATGTTTTAAAAACTTAAACTTTCTGGACAGTGAGACACAACTTCTTCTGGCAGCACCAATTTACTTCAAAGAGAAAGATGGGCATTGAAGACACTCTATATGGAGTTTATCTTCTTCTTGGCAAAAATAGCCATTTGGGCAAGAAACTGTTTTTGCCTGGACTACTTGACAAAATGTTGTATTGACTGGACATGCAGGACCCATAGGAAGGTGACCATTGAACTTTGCAAGGCGAGATGTTCCTTCAGGTTCCTGCTTCACAGAGGAGACTGCCAGACATTCTACAGGACGCAGAGAGAAGTGACTGAGAGATTCTAGGCCTATAGGCTGAAGAAAGATGCCCCAACATTGCAGAAGAACTTTGGGTAACTGTCCAAGCAGCCAGCTGTTTCTGTCATTCTAGATATTTGGAAGTTGCTTACAATGCATTTCCTGTTTACTTGAATAATATTGTATCCTTCTGAGGTCTTTGATGTAGTTGAAGACTAGATAGTTATAATTTTCCTTGATTATGATAAAAGATAAATTAGATATAAAACTTTAGACTCACAAATGTAGGATAGATAGAATATTTTCTTTAATTTTGCCAAATACAAATAGACTAGATATTATAACTGTAATTCTTGCTTGATTACTGTTTTGTTATATATAATTTTACTATGTTAAAGTTAAACCCTTCCTTTTTGATTAGACAGAAATGGGGAGGTGCTATGGGATGTTCTGTATGTGTTGCTCTGATTGGTTGATAAATAAAATGCTGATTGGCCAGTAGCCAGGCAGGAAATATAGGTGGGATAAACAGACAAGGAGAATTCTGGGAAGTGGAAGGCTGAGTCAGGAGACACCAGCCCACTTTCCAGGGAGCAGCATATAATGGCACACAGGTAAAGCCATGGAACATGTGGCAACATATAGATTAACAGAAATGGACTGAGTATAATTGTAAGCACTAGTCAGTAGTTAGCCTGAGCTAATGGCCAAGCAGTTTTAATTAATATAAGCCTGTGTGTGTTTACTTGGGTTTGAATGGCTGTGGACTGGGTGAGACACAGGAAAATTTTTAGCTACAATCATTCATTAATATCACTGAGCCTGATGCATACTGGAGGGTCTATTCATCTATTATTCATCTATCTATCTATCTATCTATCTATCTATCTATCTATCTATCTACATATATATATCTATATTCATCTATATCTGTATCTATTGAGATGATAGATAGATGATAGAAAGAAAGATAGATAGTTAGATAGATACAGATAAATTATAGATATTTGATAAATGAATCAGATTGATAAAAATATCAATGGAAAAATGAGCCTAATACTTTTTCTGACTAAGTTAAACAAATTCCATAGAATCTATGATGACCTACTTCCTGATAGATATCAAATAGACAGTGCTGGCTAAATTCCTACTTATGAACTAATGAACTCAAATGTCTTCCTCATACCCCTCCAATTCAATTTGTCCAAGCTGGAACTCACTGTGTATTCTTTCACTACCTAAGAAGACTCTACCCTTCCATCTGTAACCTCTGAGCCCCCAACTCCATTATAAGTTGTAAGCTCATGGGACTACCCAAAGTAGTCTCCTGCAACAATTCCTACCCATCCTGGTATCACTGTTTCCAGAGTTCCCCTCCTGCTCTCTGTACTCTAAGCACCATTTTACATGTAGTTGTCCATCCTGCATCGCCTTGCTTCCCAATGGAGCCTTTTATATTTATTTTATTAATTGTGAGTTTATCAGAAAGTATTATAAACTCTTTTCCTAATTAGAAATTATCACAAATAATGATAAAAAGAGAAAAATCACCTAATGACTGTCCAGTAGGTCAATATTAGAATTAGAATTTAATATAATTTGAAGTTAGGTACTTCAAATATGAATCCCAAGTTCTACAACACAACTTTTGTTCTCCCAACTTCCAATATCTTTTCTCTCAGACCAACTTCATCTTTATAAGTACTTTGTCATGTAATTTTGAAGTCTAGCCTTGATAATGGTAAGTTCTGCTCTTAAGATGACACAATCACTATAGCTCTGAATATAGGACCAGGATCTACTTTGCTTCTTAATATATCTAGCCTATATTCAATTCTTATGGAATTATTGGAGAATTATCCCAAACAGCATAGGGAAAAATCAATGGAGTCATTCATTGGATTGATGAGGATGGAGTTGACTAAGATGATATGAAGCTAAAAGACACCAGTGACTTGGCATCCTGCAGAGTGAGTCCTTTCTAAAAAAAATAATAATGAATAGCCACATTGATTGAGGACAGAGTTATTTTCTTCATTTGGTGTAGAAAGGAGAATGGGAAGAAGAATGGAGAATTACAGGCATCTAGTGTACTACACGCTGTGCAATGACCACAGTTGAGAAGAGTTTCATTGGATATTCGGGTACCATCATAACAGTTATGGTGGCTTGAGTAAGAATGGCCCCTCCAGGCTCATATACGGAATGCTCAGCCATCAGAGTGTGACATTATTTAAGAACATTAGAAGGATCAAGAGGTATAGCTTTGTTGGAGGAAGTGTGTCACTTGGGGTGGGCTTTTAGGCTTTTGGGTTTCAAAAGCCCATGCTAATCCCAGAGTGTTTCAGCTACTACTCCAGCATGTGCCTGCATGCTGCCATGCTCCCTTCCATGATGATAATGGACTAAACCTCTGAAACTGTAAATAAGCATCCAACCAAATGTTTTCTCTTATAATAGTTGCCTTGGTCATGGTGTTTCTTCACAGCAATACAACACTGACTAAGACAGAAATGAAGTCTTAGAAGACAGTGACTCTAAATATAATTCCAGCTCTTCCAAATGAAAAGATTTTGTGTAATTGTCTTATAACATCAAAATGTTGCATCGGGTCCACTGGGGAAACTATGTCCTGCTCTCAACTAAATTTTGAAGAAAACCTAACTACTTATTGCCAACCTCAAAATAAGTTGGTCTACCCAAGTGACTGAGGTTAGTGATATGGATTTATTTCATGTAATTATAACATTTCCATATCTAATTCTTGAGAATAGGAAACACTAACCTAATGTTTGGTTAACCAGAATATATTTCTCCTACTGCTATCTTTGCTTTTCTTTTTTATTTTCTCCTGAATTAAATAAGGGCTTATCATGAAGCAAAACATTCAGTTTGAGTTTGCCTTTTTTAGTTTGTTTTCCTACTTCAGGACTCACTATCTTGTTAACATGTGGTTCCTCGACTGTCTATGGATTTCTTTGATGAAAGCCTCAAGGTAAATTGGTTTGCTTTACCTCCTGAGATGGTAATTTAGATAGACAAGGAGAATCAGACTCCTGAGCACTCTCATTGGCCTTTCATGATCAAATCTTCTGTAAACAATCAGAAACGGGTAAGTGTGGTGGGTTAACTCCTTGCTAGCAAAAAGAAATCTATCTTAGGCATAGACACTGCCAAGCTCTCACCTGGTCCCATCATTGTCTCCCAGAAGACCTATTTACAAGACCACCCACCTTTTAGTACAGAGAACCATAATTACAATAGAAGTTCTGGGAGTTGTCCGATCTTATCCTGTTTCTACCCTTTAATATGGAGAGTTACCTCAAGTCTGTGAACACATCAGGTCTCAAAGACACCTATCCAAGGGTTGTGTGTTTAGAAGTGGCATTAGTCATTTCTATAACTTTGGGCCTGATTTCTGAGGGTCCTGGAGGCCACTAAAAACATGAATAGATATGCCACAGGTATCAGGTATACTCTTCGCGGCCCTCAGAATCTTCTCATATGGAAGATCTAGAGCTGGAGGAAGACCATAGAGCCCAGGTGACCTGTGAAATTGTTCTGCCAAGTGACATTCGTGTTCAGTCCATGTAGACCTCATCTATAGAGAATGAGCTGAAAGCCTATCCTTCCCAGACCTAGAGATGAGCACTAGAGAAAGAGGCTGCTGAAGAAGGTAGGAAAGGTAGCTGGTATCTATTTGTGATAATCTCCTTTGATAACCATGGAATGTGTCTCACAGTCTTTCAAACAGCTGGCCTCTTCTAGATATATGCAAATTTATGGATTTCTAAGAATTCCATTGAAATGTAAATGCCTAGGAACTCTGTCTTCATCGCTACATTTCCACTCTCTGAGAATGTAAACGCTAAAGGATTGTCAAGATGAATGCAACTGAATAAAATCCTTGGCTCAGGTCATGTTGCAAAATGCTCTCTACTAACATGTAACCGATCTTGCCTCCTGTGTGAGAGTAAGCTACGTACAAAAGTGGCGTATTAGTTACTTAACCATCGCTGTGACATAGCACAGGAAAAGCGCAGCTTCAGGAAAGGGGGTCAGAGTTTGAGCAGACATCATGGCAGAGAAGGCATGGCAGCAGGAGCTGAGACAGATAATCACATTGCATTTGTACTCAAGAAGCAGAAAGAGTTGAAAACAGGTGCTTAGCTCTTTTTCTCCTTTTCATTCAGCCTAGGCCTCCAGCCCAAGGAATAGTGTCACCCACATTTAAGATGGGTCTTTTTTTTTTTAACCTCGATTAACCCAGTCTAGAAACTTTGTCACAAACACACCTATATGTTTGTCCCCTAAGTGATTATAGACCCTGACCAATTGATAATCATTGTTAAACGTTCCAGGCAGGCAGTGTGACAAGGAGTGTATTCACCAAAGGAGAGCTAAAGGCTGCTACGGATTTGCTGCACACCTATCCTAGTCATAAATCCGTAGAGTGACACCTTACCTCCACAATCATCTACCTATCAGATGCATTGCATTCTCAAAGAAGCTGGTATGTTTTTTGTCCCTTCCAAATTTCACATTGAAGTCCTGTCTCAACACAAGTCATCAGCTGCTCTTAGGGATGTGGAAGCATCTGCTTACCCTGTCCATGCTCTTCAGTCTCTGGCTTAGTTTCACTGTAAACTCTTCTACTACATAGCATATTTGAGCCTGCTTCAAATCTTCTAGGTAGCAAGTGGAAGAAGAACCCCAAGTAGATAAGTAGATGACTGACATTCATTCCTATGGGCTATATAAGCTAAAGGGAAAGGTATAATGTTAAATATTCTTTTTATTTTTATAAACAATACAATAACATACACAGTAAACTATAGATATAAAGAAATGCAAACAGAAGTCAGGTGGGACACTCTGACAGAGCTCTGGTCCAGGAACTTGATGACTGGCACCTCTGTTTGATTGTATTGTGTCAATACCAAATGGTCTCGCTACTCTCCTTAGGAGAAAATAAGATTGTCTACCACCTTAAAGTCATTTAATTCTCTCTTTTTTTTTAGCAAGTAAGTATACCTACTCACAAAAGTCCAACATTGCTGACCTTACAATTGGAGGTTTTCATGTGTCCTGGCCAGTAGTGGTTTACTCTGCTGGCTAGTTTTACATTAACTTGACACAAGAAAGAGTCTTCAGAGAGGAGGGAGCCTCAATTATGAAAATGCCTCAATAAGATAGGGCTGTAAGAAAGCCTATAGAGCATTAATTAGTGGTCAGTGTGGGAGGGCCCTGCCCATTGTATGTGGTGCAGTCCCTGGACTGGTGGTCCTGGGTTCTATAAGAAAGCAGGCTGAGCAATCTTTGAGGAGCAAGCCAGTAAGCAGCTCCCCTCCATGGCCTGTGCATCAGCTCCTGTTTCCAGGATCTTGTCCTGTTTGAGTTTCTGCCCTGACTTTTTTCAGTGATGAACAGTGATCCAGAAGTGTAAGCCAAATAAACCCTTTCCTCCTCAATTTGTTTTGGTCATGGTGTTTCATCACAGCAATAGTAATCCTGACTAAAACATTTATAACCAGTGGGAAAAGTACAAATGAGACAAAACTCACATTTTCTCTTCTTGTTAAGTTTTTGATTTTCCAGCATCTAACCATGTGCTGTGGATGGTTAATATCTCTTATAAAATAGTCTCTTGCAAAGCAAACACTTCTGTAGATATCCCTCCTTTTTCTCTGCTTCTAAAACAGGACAGAAATCCTCCTTTTACGTCTATGATCACTTTTCAAGCTAGTTAGAGCTCAACCACACACTGGCATTTCTCTGGCACCAAGCGACTGAAGCAAAGAACAGGAGACTGACGTTAGACTGTCGTTGTCACCAGGGTGTCAGTGTCCCTTCCCGGAGTTAACAGTGTACTGTCCCGCTTTATTAACAATGAAGCGTGAGTTAAATCCTTGTGTTACTTCTAGGCTGGTGCATCAGGAGCTGAGAGACAGAAAACCACTCAAGGACACTTGCTGCTCTTACAGACGACCTGGGTTTGGTTCCCAGCACCCACACTGCGTGGCTCTCTACTGCCTGTAGCTCCAGTTCCAGGAGATCAGACGTCTTCTTCTGACTCCATGAATACCTACACTCATGGGACGCATATAACTACACTCAGGTGGACACGTATACATAAATAAATAAATTAAATAAACAAATAAATCTTTAAAAAAAAAGAAAAAGCACAACTTGTTCCTTTGTCTCAGCAGCTAATGATGCCCCAAGGAATGTCTGTTGCACCAGCTAACTCTCCAGGTTTGAGTGACTGTGAGGAAGTGATTCAGTGAGGGGAGCCTCAACTGAGCTGTGGCAAATAGAAAAAACCATGCCTTTGGGGTTTTGTTTGTTTGTTTGTTTGATTTTTTTGTTTGTTTGTTTTAAGGCACTGAAATATTTGTAACTTACATGTACGATACAAAGATACAAACATTAGTGATTGACAGAAGAATGGAAAATACTTCAGTTTTATGTTCTAATTTCATTTCTGCTACTGTAATAAAGCACAGTAACAAAAACAACTTAAGGAAGAAAAGGTATTTCCAGGTCATAGCCCATTTGACAGGAACTCAGAGCACAAGCTGGTCACAACCACAGTCAAAAGACAGACATGAACAGAGCCAGGCTGCCTGCTTCCATCTAGCTTTCTCCCCGCTTACACAGCTCAGGGACCTCTAAGTACAGGATGGTGCCACCCATGATCACCTAGTCTCTTTGTATCAGTTAAAATCAAAACAGTCTCTCAAAGACATTCCCACAGCCAAGATGATTCTCTCACTTCCAACTGTCTCCCCAAGTGATTCTAGGTTGTGTCAAGTTGACAGTTAAAGCTAACTGGAAGACCTAGATTGTAGTATTGTCTACTTTTTGAAGTGAGCCATTAGCCAAATTATTTAAATGTTGGAGTCCCTGCTTAGGTCCAGTCTGTTTCATGAAGCCATTAGAAAGAACAAAAACAAAACACCAGATACAGCTATCTTAAAAGAACAGGTATTAGCCACAATGACTCTCCTTTATTGTGGGCAGGTGAGGCAAGAATGATACTCAACTCAGATGTATTAACTGAGGACTGATAGGAAGATAATAAGAAAGATGCAAATGAATGGTCCCTGTTCCCCAAGAGGCTGTACCTTAAGAGCTATAATACGAAATTTTTAAGGGAGTCTAGGATAGAGGCAGCCATTTTCAATGTGTCAGTAGGTAGGGACAAACTGTGGACGACTATGCACCATGAGAACAGACTGGATAAGAGATAACAGAGCACTGGGATCCATCAGGGCAGGTGTATTGGGAGACAAGGTAGTAAAACTGTGTTTGTTTAAAAATGTGTAATCAACATGTGTTACAATATATGCTTAACAACATATATGTAAGTGGATAGTGTATATGATTACATAATATATATTGATATATAATGATCATTTTACACACACACACACAATATATATATTCTCTATCAGTCCTTGATGAAGTTTATTGTCATCTTCCTTTTGTCTTCAATGAGAAAATAAAGGCTCTGAAATGTCCAGTAGCATCACCTCTATAATCAGAACCTTAACAGGCCTGTGTGACTTGGAAGCCCACATCCTTCTGGCCGGCCCTACTTTGGCCTCATTGAAGACAGCTTTAAGAGGCATTTCCCATCACATATGAACCTGGAACTGCCAGTGGCGTATTCCATTAAAGACCATGCCCTCTCTGCTTTCCTCCCAAATTAGGTGGTTAAATTTCCTCTTCACCCAGGCCTTTGGCAGCTCCCAGTGCCTGTGGGGCCTAATTGAGCTGGAGTCTCCTGGGGGCTCTGTTCTGCTGTTTCCTGATGAGTAAGGGGAGAAGGAAGCAGAGACGGTGACTGTTCTCATTAACAAGGGACCCCCACTTGTCATTGCTCTTATAGGCATCGTCACTATTTTAATTAACCATCTTTGCCATTAGGCCTGCAAATAATTGTCTCAGCACTGTTCATAACACAACTATGTCTGCTTTTAAAGGTACAGGCTTTCCCCTTCCTCAGCCCTTGCTAATTAAGGCCACAGTTGTTTAAACTCTCCGTGCACAAGGCTTGAGAGTCAGGTAGGATATGACCCTCATTAACACAGGAGAAGATTACAAGCCCTGCTGCTATTATCCTAGCCCCAGGACCCCTTCTGAAAGCCACCACTTACGAAGAGAAACTGTTGGTCCAATGTAGACTTCTACCCTGTAGAGAAAAGCTAAAACCTTTTTTTTTTTAACCTTTCTGTTTGGAGGGCAATTTTTTTTTTATTTAAGCAGCAGGTAAAGCAAAGGAAGAAAGGCCTCTCAACATCTGACTGTGAAAAATTATTTATATGAAAAAGGTCTACTCTACTCATGCAGATCATAAGGAACGGACTCTTCTGAGACTGACTCGAGAATAAAATCGCCTCAATGGTCTGAGTTCATGGAAATGCTGACTCTGTGGACAGAGAGCCAAACAAAACACATGGAAACCCATAGAGGGCATCTTAGAGAAAATGCTTCACAAAACTGCTTCCAGGTTCAGGTAATGGGATACAAGAGCACAGAGCTATGATGTGACCCTTACCAGTTGGAAGCACAACAATGGTTGGTCATGGGCCCTCATTTCTGAAGCACAGTGTGACCCAGCCATTTCCCATGGTGTTCCCAAAGGTCTTGAGAAAGCAGAACTTTCTCCCAATTCTTCCCCTTCTGCCAATGGGTACCAAATGAGGTAGCCTTCTAAAGGCTTATGGATTTATTTCCCAATGCAGCTCTGTTCAGAGGTGAGGCTTTGAGGGAATGAAAGATCATGGGATCTCTGACTTTTCAAAGGGCTAATCCATTGCCAGACACATAACTTGATTGGATAATTAGCAGGTAGAAAGTAGGTCACTGGAAGTCTGCCTAGAAATGTATAACGTGTCTCCCAGCACCTTCCTGTATCTCTCTCTGATTCCTGGCTACCATGGGGTGAGCAACGTTGCTCGCTATGCCTTTGCCTTCCACCATGATGTTCTGCTTCAATGCAGCCCACAAACAATAAAGCCAGTCAACCAAGGATGGAATAAAACCATGAGCCAAAAATAAATCCTTTCTCCTGTGACATTCTGCTGTTTGTCACAGCAATTAAAATCTAGCTCACACCTTCTTTAGCCAAGTGTCAGGTCCTTCGTAGAGTCTTCCTTACTGTAGTTCAGTGTGCCACTGTTTCAAACTTATCCTCTTTCTAAGAGACAAACTGTCCAATGGACAATGACAAGACTGTGGTTAAACACAGAACTCTGACCACAGTCTGCTTCAGCCTGCCCCATTTGCTAAGCCTATCAGGCAAGGAGGCTAGCTTGCTATCTGTAATTCAAACCACCATCTCTCTCAGCAGTCTAGGAAGCCACGTAAGTACACCCATAACAACAAACCACAAGTGTTTAGGACTTTAGTGACAACTGAGAACTCCACTAATTCTTATTCCACTCCAATTTAGGATCAACAAAAGGAAGCAAAATATATGCCTTAACCAATCACATGGTAGCCCTGCTCTGGATAACTGAAATGGCTTCCTTAAATCAACAGCCTCCAAATTGGGACACACATCCCACCTTTCTCTTCCTCTTCTACTGTCCCTGAGTCCCCAGCAGGTGCTGGTGAAGGTGGCTGATCCCTCTCACACAATAGTGAGTTCTGAATCAGTAGCCATTGCTTTTCCCAGGGGAGAAAATTCACGTGTTTAATAACTTCCTAGTTCATTATGGAAGAGCCTTTGTTTCTCCAAAACCATTTCAGGTTAATCAGTACACTAGTTATTGACTACTGTTCTAAAAATTAGTCCAAATTAGTGAAACTTTTTCTTGGCTTATATGCGTTAGTGAATGTGCGCATGGATTCTCCAGGTGCTACTGTCCTCATTATCTTTCAAAGCTGCAAGCAAGATCCCTCCAGGGACTAGAATCTTCTGCAGACACAGTAAGGCAGGCTCTGCTTCCAGATCAGTGGCAGTCAGTGGGTGACAGTGTCTTGCAGAGGATTGGACCCAAAACCTCAGTTCCTCCAGAGCTGTTGGCATGAGGCCACCCCAGTTTTTTGGTTCCTTACTGCGTATCTCTCTCTCTCTCTCTCTCTCTCTCTCTCTCTCTCTCTCTCTCTCTTGGGCAGATCACAGTGCCCTGGCTTCACCAAGGTGAGCACCACAGTGATAACTGACAGCCAGATAGAAGTGGCAGTCTTCCGACCTCAGCTCAGAAGCAACACCCATCACCTTGTCTGTATCTACCCAGTAGAAGCAGCTTGTCAGTGCCAGCTAACAACCAAGAGGGCAGGCTTGCCAGGCACGGGGAAGCCAGGAGGACAGGTTACTAGCAGGCATTTTGGAAGACTGCCTGCTATGGTAAGCCAGAGCATGTCTAGTCACCGTTTCTGTGACTCTCTCCACACAAACTTCCCCTGATCTTGAGCCGATCGTTGCCTCTCTTTTCTTCTAAAAAATTATCTACAAAATCTTTCTCTTCTCTCTTTCCAGTAAATAGCAAAAAGCCCCATTCTTGTTCAAATTATTTCAGGCCATTTTCACTTCCCCTCACCAAATCCTGTAAGAGAGACAGAGTGGAGAGTACTGATTATGGACTCTAGGGAGATGATTTCTGCCTGAGGCTAATGTGACAGTGCCAGGGCTGAAGCTCAGGTTCCCATCTGCCCTTTGGTGTCTTCAGATCACCAGACACATTGCAGTGCTGCTTGGATTCTGCCTCAGGCCGTTGGTAGGATCATCTGGGTCAATGGATGTGAAAGCTCCCTGCAAAAGCTGAGAGTGATTGATTTATGACTTCCCAAATTAAGGAATCCTCACCTTCCCAGCTGGGCGGTTTTGATGTTTTTAATTGCACTGAGATGGAAATTGCTGTATATAACATACCGTGTTCAGTGCTTGAACACAGGTGCCATTGATGGGTATTCTGAATTGTCCCTGCTGAATGACAAGAATAGATACAAGGAGATTTTATCTCCAGCAACAATCAAGCTACTCTGTATAATAATAGGGAATTCCTTCTACAGACTGGAGAGATGTCCTGATCCTTTCAAATAACCTTTCCTGGGGCGAAGATTGATGCCCACAATGAAATCTATTAATAATCTCGCCATGCTTTATCTTATAAGGCTAAGGGCAAATTTCCATTTGATGCTTCTTCCAATTTATTTGGGAAACAAGGGATGAGTCTCTGTATGCAAAGTTAGGTGACAATCTTCCTAAACTAAGGAACTTCAAAGAAGAAATTTGTGTATATTAACCATCTGTCTCCAGTGAAAACCCAGAGACATAGGAAAGAACATCATTGACTTCAGCATACCTCCATCATGAAAATGTTTGTAATACTAATACCCCTAATCCTCTAAGCATAACTAGGAGGCAAACACCATATGACTCTTATAGGGAGTTAGAGGCATTTTGCAGAATTTTCCAGAGGATCCTCATACTATGCATTAAAAATACAAAGGCAATTTATGAATATATTTATCACACTTACTGAGGCAAAGACAAAACATCCAGTTAATGCAGTCTGCTTCTAGGATGTGGCCATTGCAAGGAGGGTAGTGAAGATCTCACATCCCAAACAACCCTTCCCTGCCCATCATCCATATTTACACTCATTCCTTCTGGTCTGTTTTATTTCCAAACATTTTCCTTATTCCCTTCATGTTCAGATTAGGATATCCAAGGACAGTACAGTGTAGAAATCACCCTTAGTAAGATCTAGAAGTCTCATTATAAAAAGCAACAATTGAAAAATCACTGTTACCACAAGAAACGGAGTGAAACTGTGGTTTTTTTAATGACGACTTGTCCAGGGACCAGAGCTATCTCTAGATAGAGAACTCAGAACTGAACTCATCTCCCCTTCCATGAATCTGACTCCCCTGTCACGTTGTGATCACACCAAATGCATTTCACTGGTCTCCAATTTCCATAATTTGTTCTTCCTAGCTCTGTCTGCCCTCCTCTTCTCTTTCTTGACTTGTTATAAGAACCTTCCATTTGCTCCCACACACTCTGAAATCCCAGAGATTTCACAGCACTATAGATCAGGTAATACCATTGTAATAGCTTTCAGAATGAGACCGAAGATTCTTGATTTGTCTTTTTCTTGTATCGATGTAGAACTCACCTAACAAGTCCCCAAATACACCAAGAACTCTGACGTCCTGTACCATACTCTGCTTCTCATACCACAGCATCGTCCAGAGCCTTCAGCATCCTCTCTCTGATTTCAAATCATTTGTTTTTAGTCTCTGCATCAGGATGTTCTCATCAGGGCAGACAGGGTGAAAGTTTTGTTTGTTTGTTTGTTTGTTTGTTT
>CABHPR010123490.1:8423-30423 GCA_902168415.1 Peromyscus melanophrys
CGCGCGCGCGCACACACACACACACACACACACGAGAGAGAGAGAGAGAGAGAGAGAGAGAGAGAGAGAGAGAGAGAGAGAGAGAGAGAGAGAGAGAGCGCTCCCCCTCCCCCCTTTCTGGATTACTATTTGAAAACAGAACATACTCTTAAAACCTGCTTAAGAGGGTTTCATATTAGGGAAGCTTTCATTCTGCAGGAACTATTCAACACTGTTTCCTGTGTTTCAAACAATGCTAGTGGATTTGCTGGAGAGATCTTATAGGAAGATATACCTTTCGAAAAGGCGAACGGAGAGCATGGAATAAATGCATGCATGGGTGCAGGGTGGCCCTGGATGAATGTTAACAAAGAATGAAGTCTTTCTGTTTTAACTGCGGTGCCCCTGCAGCTCCCTGTTGTGCCAGGTGTCGGGAAGTACACGTGTGCTGGGGTCATGCCTGCCTTTTCCATGTGTGTTCTCATAGGCTACGGCAGTGTAGTCTGAATCGCACATCTACCACTGGATACCTCTGTCTTTAGATTGTGTTTAAATGGTTTGTCTCAATTAGCTTAATATGCAGTCAGCTACTGTGAAGCCAGAAGTCATGTCATGTCTGCAGTGGTTTCCATAAGAGCACATAACTTTAACATAGGTTACTAAGTTAGAAACAATGGCTGCAGATCTGATATGGACTGTTCCCTAGACTGAGAGGAATGTTTTGAGGGTGAATTAAACATGAAAGTAAGGGTGATGTCAGACTTTTAAAGACAATAGTGGATAATGATTGAAATGGACTCGGTAGTTTAATAAGAAAATGATGTAAAAAGCAGATCTTTTAAAAAAAAAAACCTTTGAGTGTATATCTTTAGTCATAGAAAATTATTGTTTGACAAAAGTATAATTTGGAGGAATAGACCATGTGGAATTGGATGGGATTTAGACAAAGACTATATATTAAGATAAGAGTAGTTTTGTTTTAAACCGACACTAAAACTTACATAAGAAACTTGCAAGTTTTAGGGAAATCTGAAAGGATTCACTACACCTTTTTTTTTTCCCTGACAGAGGGATAGACAAATTTTGCTTCAAACGTATTTGTTTCTGGAGTTTGCTGAAGGAAGAATGCTCTTTAAAATGCGTCCTTTTCATCTTTCCTTATAAAAATTCATGGCTTATCTTTTACAGAAAAGAAAAATTGTTATTTTAAGGTAGAATATATGAGAATACAAGCTCTTTTTAATCATATTTTAATCTTTAATAGCAGGCAACCTGTTGAACATGAATTTTAGGGAAGAGAAATGGTCATAGATAGGATTTCTTGGATCCATGTTAATAAACTGAATAGAAACTTAAAGGTTATGTATGATTCAAAGCTTTCTGAAGAAATAATTTTTTTTTTTAGATTTTCTTTTCTTCTTCTTTCTTTTACCGAAAATATCATCTCACTTCTTGAGCCAGCATAGTGTTCTTGCCTAGTAATGCTGCTGGCCTTGGCAGATTCAGTTGCTTACACCTAAATGGCCTGCACATTGTCACTGTAACGATGAAGGGGCTGGGTCAGGTTTGCAGTTGGGGACGTTTACACACAGAGCAGCCGTGGTGGCCTCTCACACCAGGATGAATGAAGAGTTCTACAGAGATGGAGACCCAGCTCCCCTTCATGTATGAAACCTAATTTTATATCATGGTATGTTATGACTAATACCATTGCATTCTCAGCATGGTTTTGAAGAATGACTAATTGGAAATATTTTCTTTCACACAGTATGCTTGTGAATTGAAAATATATCTTCCTTACAGAAAAATATTTTAAAAGGCATATATGATTCCAACAAAATAATTAACCAAACCCCTTTACTATTTTTATACTTTAAATGAATCGGCATACACAAATATGCCTGGTGCTTAGTTGTTAAGAACAGTGTATACATGGTTTCCCAAAATGTGGTATTTATGAAATGCAGCACCAGACTTTTTTTTTTTTTTTTTTTGACTAGAAGATTCTTTGAGTCTGGTGGAAGTTCTGTTCTGGTTCTTGCCCTTTTGGATTGGACTTTCAAATTCAAAGGCAAGTTTTGGCTTCAGGACAAGATAGATCATCTAATGAGTTTAACAGTAGGCAAATGCCAGTCAAAGTGGAGGTTAGATTTAGATGTCTGACAGACTCTGCTCTCTGTTAAGGAAGCTGCCTGGGCCATGGATCAGCACAAAGCTGACTCCTGAGTCCAGATCATTTAGTGTTCTGTGTGGCTCCTCTGTGTGTTCCTTACAGACAGCCTGCAAGAGCCAAAGCTATACCTTTTAGGGACTTAGCTTACTGTTCTCTAGAGTGCTTTGCACGGCTGCATTCCTGGTCAGTGGACATCTTCATTGGCATGGGAAGCTGTTGGAAAGAAGGAGGCACACAAGTCCTACATGAAGACTACAAGCCCTCCCTGAGCTTTTATCTCTGTCTGGTGTTTAGAGACGGTCACGTTTGCCCATCCACAACTCAAGACTGGCACAAGGATGGAATCCATGCAGAAGCATAATTTTGTTTGTTTTGTACATACACATTCATGTATGTGCAGGTGCATGTGTTTACAGTCTCAATGAAAGTGTTCGCACATGTTTACAGCAGCCAAAGAATAGCCCCATTCCTCTGGTGCTCTCTACCTGATTTTTTGATAAAGGGTCTCTCATTAGCCTGGGGCTCACCAGGTAGACTATGTTGAATGGCCAGCAAGCCCCATTTGTGTATTCTGATTCCAGTTATCTGTATCTCCCCAGCACTGACTGAGATCACAAGTGCATGCCACCATGCTTGGATTTAACAAACAAACAAAACAAAAACAACCAAACAACAACAGCAACAAAAAGAAACTTGGGTTCCTGGGTTCCAGGGATCGACTCCAAGTCCTCTTACTTGCAAGGCAAGCCCTTTACCAATTGAGCTCTTTTCCCAGCCCCAGAAGCACACCGTCAGAAACCATGACCCCTCAGGATTCCCAAAGAGAGAGCATGAAATGCCTCTGTGGGGTGACTGCTAGCTCAGCCTTCGGCCACTGTGTGCCTTTTGCCCAGGAGTTTTGGCAGTGTGCACACTCTTCTGGCTCTCCCCAGCAGTTTGGCAATTTAAATTCTTCCACCTGTTAGAGCTTCCTGTCCCTACCCCCCTGAGGCTGGAGGACTCTGGCAGGCAGGCAGGCACCTTCTTAGCCCTCCTCTACAGAGACTTCAGCTTCAGTCTGCCATTCTGGCACAGATGCAGCATCCATTGACCATGACGACAACCTACAGTACATGCTGAGCTGTGGTCTTCGCCACAAATGTGCCAGCTCATCTTGAAGCCACCAAAAATATGAAAATTTGTAGTAAACCAGCCATACAATTAGACAGGAAGATGCCAATAGATGCATGGAGGGCTCTGACCCCCTGCTGTTCCCTTGTGTTCTCCAAGTGCCTCCAGGACCTAGTCAACTTGACTTGTTCTTACCAGTTCACACTACAGAAGGATCTACTCTGAGTTCCATCTGCTTGCTCTACCCCTTGTGGGCTTCAGCACTTCCTTGGCCTCCTAATCTTGAGCTCTTGTCTTGCTGCTAGCTCATAGGATGAGGCTTCTTTTGCGTTTTCAGTTCACCTTTTCAGCACTAGGCTTCATGTTTTGCCTGGAATAACTTTTAGCAATGACCTTGACAGTCAGCTTTGCTCTTGCCAAGATTTCTCTCCATGAGCAAGAGACTCCATTCTATTATTTTCAGTCTCCAATTCAGCTCCAGGGTGGACAGAGCCCTGGACGTAAGGCACAGTCCCTGTTGTGACAGTGTATCAGTCCCTTTTGCCTAGAGACTTGTGTTGCCAAGTTCACCTAACAAATAAAATCCCCTTGTCTGTCATTGTTGGCAGGATCAAATCTCAGTCCTCCAGACCCCTCCTGGTCACTGTAATTTGAGTTGCTGAATATCCACTGCCGAATTAATCCTCCATTAGGTCATTTGTTCAGGCCCAGCCTCAGCCTGTTTCCTGCCCCCACTGTTCCCTTGAAATCTGGCACACCAGCTGAGCCATGACATATTCTACCTTCGGTCACCTCTGCCACAGGAAGTGACACCAGCAAAGGCTGCCTGGCTCAGGCCAGATATCCTCCGACAACTGTGCTGCAGATACAATTCAGATGAGTCAAACCAGCAGCAGATGTCAGCCTGTTTCAAAGAGATGGGTCATCACACATCAGAATCGTGAGACCCTACACTTATGGGCATGAAATGTCCCAGTGATCTTCTGTTGAGCCTGGTCATTCATCACAGGGAGATATGGCTATAGGCTTGGATGCACTGTCACTCTGACATATACCCTCTTCCATGGGCTCAAATGGCAGAAACCTGGTTACCATCACTCCTCATAGATGCATTCACTTACGGCTGTGTGAAGTCCCATCAAGCCAGGGCTTACCTCCAAAAGACTGTCATGCAGCAGTACCTCACAGACTGACTGATTGTCATTCCAGGTACTACTTGGGTTCAATGTAGTTGTACAAATCAGTAGTAACTGTTGATTCATCGTATGTGTGCTCATTAGAAAAGTGTTGGTGAATGCAGTTACTTGTGTGATAGTCCATGTTGTTAGTAGATGGATAACTGAAAACACTGTTTGTGTTCTGTGGACACCCCCTAAACTGTGGCATTAGAAAAAAGTGAACTCCTCATAGATGGTGTCCTGTCCTCTTTGTCTCACATGAGTGACGGTGCAATATCATGTTTCTAGAATGTCGTGGGAGACATGGAGAAGCTATGGAATCACTTTGTCTCAAATTCTCCTTTCTCGTCTCCCTGTCCACATGTCCTTCCCATCACACAAGACCACCAACCCTCTACAGCCTTCCTGAGTGCAGATGTTACTCCACTTTCCTTGTTATAAATTATTATTGATCACTTAATTCATTGAATTATCAGAAACTGAAAAAACCTCTGTATAAGTAATTACAAGTCATTTCTCTCTCCTCTGAATTCTGGTGGGACTTCCTGTCTTTGGTATTACATTTGACATCCAAGGATAACTCCAGGGATATTTATGTTGATTTTCTCCAAAGTTGACTGCATGAAGAATATATAAGTAAGATTTAATGAATATTAGTTTGAGTAAAATGACTAATTCTACCTACCTACAAGTCATAAATATTTGTTATTTGTTACCCACTAAAAATAGATATGTTCCATCAATATCTAGCATCTGTTTGTCATTGCTACCCATTTGTCTTTATCTTCTCTCCTTGCACTCCCTCTTAATGATTGGCACATTTAGCATGACTCCAGGAATGAACCTGATTGGGGTGGCAAGGAAATAAAGAAAAGACAAACTGACACACAGACATGAAAACTGGAATCAGATGATCTGGGTTCTCTGCTGGACAAACCCAGCACTCCAGAAGCTTAGTGTGTTTACTATATAGAATTGAATGGGGGAGGCAAGATTACTGCTTACAGCTGAACAGGAAGGCAGAGTTAATACATACAGATGAACAAGGAGGCAGGGTTTATGCTATACAACTGGATCAAAGGGACAGGATTAGCTAATCTCTGTTATCTGTCTCTGTAGGAGAGAAGTCCTCAGGTTGTAAGTATCTGGGGAAGAAGGCCATGGTGGTTATTTTCTGCTTACAATGTCAACATTCACACTCAGACCAGTAAGGTAAGGCTTTGCCATTTTCCCATGGGTCTGAGTCCTTGATGCTGTGCCCAAGTCAACAGCACATACTCACTTAGCTCTTCACTCAAGGCTTCTTCTCCCCATAATTGCCATCACCTGCCTATCATCAATTTCTATCATCTGTAATTGATATCTATTCATATACACATATATCATTTCTCTATATAACTTTATATCACCTATTTTTCATCAATGCCTATTACCTGTCTATGTGTGTATACATATAATCTTTCATCTACTTATCAGTACCTACCTTTCATCTATCAAACATTGATATCTATCAATGGTATCTATCTCCGCTTATCACTTATGTACATAGGATGCTATCTCTATTGTAATGCTCGTGTCATTATTTCTGATGTACCAGGCAACATAGTTACCCTATTTCGAATACACAATTAGGGTGAGTGTAACATTATATGGTCAACATGAAGTGAGAGCTTCTCATCCCTCTCAGAGATGGAAGATGATGTTAGATATTGTACTTCAAGCTTAAAACAAGAGTCTTCCCTTACCTTCTGGAGCCCAAAAGTCTGAAATCAAGGTATCAGTAGGAACATAATGCCTCTGAAAACCCTAGAAAAAGTACACCATCTGAATCTAACTTATGAGCCCCTTACTCTCTCCCATATGATCATAGCAGCTGCTCCTCTTTGTGTGTGTCTCCTGCCCCATGCCTTTCTTTCACATGTGGTTGCATCAACAGTTTACCCAGAAAGTCCAAGGAAGCCTTTCCTTCAAAGATTCATACTTTAAGCAAGTGTTCTGCCATAACAAGGAATCACAGCTTCTGGGCATTAGGAAATGAACGTATGTTTGAGGGCCATCATTCGGAACATGTCAGATATCATCGATGAGTACTGTCTTAGTTGCTTCTGCTGCTGTGATAAAATAACTTGACAAAGTCAACTCAAGGGAGAAGGGACTTATTGGGTTCATAGTCTCATGGTAAGGAAGTCCTGTGGCAGGATTGTGAAGGAACTGGCACATTGCCTCTGCAGTCAGGAAGCAGGGAACAATGAATGCTTTTGCTGTTCTCTCTCTCCTTTTTATTCAGTCTTGGACTTCAGCCGGTGGAATGGTGCCATCCACAGTGGGCCTTTCCACCTCAGTTACTCTAATCTAGATAATCCCTCACAGGCATGCCTGGAGGCTAACCTAGTTTATATAATCTCTCATGGGCACATCCAGAGTGATCTTTCATTGAAGATTCTAGAGGCCATCAAGTTGACAATGAAGATTAACCACTGCGAGAACCTGCAATGTGACTCTATAGGCAGTCATCTCACAGAACAGCCTATTCCTTAAGAAATGAATGCCACATGCCGGCTTACTCCAGAGAGCAATGAGACACAGAATCAGACAGCATTCACCCCGCTCTACATTTCACCCTCACCTGACACAAAATCTCTGACTTCTGACTTCCATCTTAACGAAGATCATAGGAAGTCTTTTTCCAAAACTCACCTGTAACCTCTGGCTCACAAACCAGCAGTCTTTCCTTGGCAGTTCCCTTGGCCTCATAGCAACATATGCAAACCCCCTAATTGTCAGTACAGTCTGTTTCCTGGTCTCCTCTACCCTTGTTCTTCTTCCTCTGAGTGTCCCACTGCTTTCTCTTGCCTAGTGTTGGTTCTTCAACACTGCTTCCTCAGTTTATACCATGTGCTTTCTCAACATAATCCATATTCATTGTTTCCAACACCCATTCAGCATGAATCACTCTCTTTTCTCCCCAGACTGACTTAGCTTCAGAAGGGAGGACTATCATGACACACTTGCTCAGGGGCCTCTGTTTCCTCCCCCTCCTGCTTCTCTCCTGGGGCCTCCCATTTCTATGAACAGCATGATCATCCTACATTTCCACATAATCTTGATTTATTTCCTCCCCTTTCCTCCCACATTGTGCCAGATACCGGATCCTAATGCTCAACCAAGTCATAGCTCAAAGTTCTTGGTTACTCTCCTTTCCTGCTATCAGCATCTCGATTCATCAGCTCTCTAGCTTTAATGTGCACTCAGCTACGTAAGGAACTTAGTGAAATGCAGACTTTGATGCGTGAGGTCTGGGTAGAAGCTGAAAACTTGCATTTCCAATTTCATCTGCAGAGGCTCATCTGAGCTCAGACCACATTAAGGAAAAACCAGTTATTAAGCCCTTTGAACCTTCCTTTTAATGTCTAAGATCTCTGGATCATCTACTTGACTACAGTTTCTCTTTCCAATTCATTTGTATAGATTTCTCTTATTGAAGCTGAATTTTTGTCATTTTTTTATACTGACTCCAATATCATCTTTGGCATCCTTACCAACTACCAATAGCATAATCACTAAATTTCTTACATCAGCCATCTTGGTCCCTGGTATGATTTACATTTTAGGTTCAGTCTCAAGGTTTCATTTCTCTTAACTGTACTTTCTGCACTGTCCTTGTACTGGGAAGGATATCCTTTCATCCATATCTCCCGGGAATCCAGATTTTAGCAATTTATGAAGGATTATATGAAATAACACTTTTCTTTAGCAATTCTTTTACTGGCACTTTGTCAGAATCTGAGTCTTGTCATTGATCCAACACAGTCTTGGTTTGTTTATATATGTCTATAAATTATTTCAGATATCTGGCCATCACATTTTTAAGATGCCTCATTTGATGTTACCTTTACCCTATCCAAGTATAATCTTCATCTTAGATGATTGATGTGCACATCTGCATATAAAATATGTAACTACAGTGCTTTTACTGGTGTCTCATTATATAAATAATATATAGCACATAATATTTGAACATAAGTATGTAGTTTTGAAAATAACCATTTTCTGTATTGCTTTGTCCCCCAAGGCCCATGCGTTAAAGGGTTAGTCTCAGCATCATCCTATTGAGAAGAGGTGGAGACTTTTAAAAGATAGGTACTAATGAGAGGGTTTTAGGCAACTGGCAGTGTGTTGTCATGTAGAATCTCCCCTCTCTCTCCTTGCTGTCCCTCCATGAGGTGAATGATTTCTACTACATAGTACCACCAAAAGGCCCTGCCTCCAGATAGGCTTACAACAATCAGGCCAATGAACCATGGGTAGGAACCATGAGGGAAAAAAATCAACCTTTTCTGTTCATAAGTTGATTTATCTCAGGTGTTTTCCAGAGGGATGGAAAGCTGACTAACACAAACATGTTGTAACATTTACTCTCTACAAACCTTTGATAATATTAGAGTTTTGCAACTTGATTTGAAATGTAAATCTACCTCCCTATTTTTAAAATCTGCAGTTCATTCCAAAACATTGACTGATTTAACTGCATAAAAATCCATCCACTTAAATGGTCTCAAAGTATAGAGATGTGTTTTCCCTGAATTTATTATCAGTTAAACATGTCTTTTTTTTTTTTCCTGCAGTGCTTCTCTGCTCCCAGAATTACATAAGGCAGTGTGGGTTTGTAAAAATAAGGCACAAATGCTGCCTTGGAAGGACAAAGCTAGTATTAGGCCTTTAGCAGAGCTGAGTGATGGATTTATGGAGAGAGAGTTCATTTGATTTTATTCATTTGTTAAGACATTAAAATCATACTGTTAGGTGATAAACACACATATTGCTAACTTTATGTTAATATGTAAATTTCTACATCTTTCAGACCTATGAAAAACTATAGCACATTCTGAATTATGAATGTATATATATTTGTCAATGTTTTAAGATTTGTTTTTATTTTTTGGTGTATGAATGCACCTACACAATTATGTATATACACCATTGCATGCAGTTCTTGCAGAGACCAGAAGAGGGTGTCTGAATCCCTGGAACTAGACTTACAGACAGTTGTGGGCCACTATGTAGGTGCTAGGAACTGAATTCATATCCTCTGCAAGAGTAGCCAGTGCTCTTAACTGTTGACTCATCTCTCCAGCCCCACATATTCAGCTATTTATCTAACACACCTGTGTATGTACACATAATTTTTTATTTCAGAAATGAATACAAACTTAAAACCAAAAAATAACAAATATTTAACAGAGATTTTAACATATCTAGCAAAACTATGTAATTTATAAAGAAATAAGAGGGAAATGAAAACAAAGTTCAGTGTGAGCTGTGTGTTCACATGTTATGTGAAGGTATTAGTATTTATGGAAAAGAAATTTTTTACAGAACTCATAAATAAATATTTGTGAGGGGAACTCTTAATGATGATGAGTGATCATCACTACTATGTTAAAATGAGAATTAAAGCCAGGTATGTGGCATGAGTCTGTATTATCCTCTAGTCAGGTGGCTGAAACAGGAAGATCACTTGAGCCCCACAGTTCCAAACCAGTCTGTGTAACATAGTTAAGATTCATCTTCTTTTAAAATAACAAATATATTTTGTGTTAGAGCAATGAAAGATCATCTCCTTGGGTAGAGGGAGGTAGATGTATGATTGAATGGCTGAAAGGTATCAGCAAGACTAATGAAAAAGACATGAAAGTGCAGACTAGGAGATACGGTAATAAGAGGTTACGGTTTTGAACCAGTGTGAGATTGCTGCAGCCTGGATTAGCTAAATCATAGAAAGACAATTTCTACATGTTTTAAACTCTAAAATACTTGGTTCTTTGGTTTAGTTGATATCTCTTCCCTAAGATGGCACATATTTTTTGTAAAACTTAGTACAAGGAAAAAAACTGAACCTCTTTGGGGATAATGAAGCTATTTTCTGAAAATGAAATTAAGCCATCTTTGTTTCTATTTTGCAGTGGCTTCTGGGAAACTCAGACCTAAAAATAACATACAATCATAGTGGCCAATTTTGTCTATTTTTCGGTCTATTGCTTCTTCTTTTTTTCCTAGTATTTTTTAGTTTTCATTTTTAATGTAATCATTCTCATGTTTGGGGGAAGTTAACAGGATATAATTTAGAAACATACAGTGAGATAGTATCTATGGGCATATGACTAGATATTAAGGATTGAAAAAATAGAGAATAAGTAAATGCTTTTAAAATGAAACAAAATAGAGAAAATGATACATTGGCCACAAGATCTCTTTGGACTCCTCAAAACCCCCAAAACCACGATGGACAGAGAACCCACATCTAGATCAGTGCAGAAGGGACAGGTAATGATGGTGCTGGTGAGGATGATGATGTCATAAAACCCATTTTATGGGGTTATAATTTTACCAAGCACTCTTCAAGTGTACAGTTAACAATTAAAATTAGTGTATCACATGATGACTTGAAATATGGAAGTGTTACAAAAATAGATCAAGCTAATTATCATATTAGTCACCTGATATATTTAATGTGTTTGTAAAAATATTCACAATCTACTCTCGTGGCAATTTTCAAATTTATAATACATTGTATGTGACCATTAACCAGACTCATTATGCTGTTGGATAGATCTCTGGATATCACTCATTCTGACTACTGGAAATGCCATACTCTTTGAGCAAGATTTCCAGACACTCCTCACAACCCCTAGCAACCACTGTTCTCCACTGGGAGTTTGACTTTCTTAGATTCCAGGTGGTGTTTGTCTTTCTGTGCCTGGCTTATTTCATTTAACTTGACGTTCTACAGCTCATTCATGTAGCTGCAAGTGAAGGAATTTCTCCTTTTAAGGCTGAATGGCATTCCTCTGTGTGTGTGTGTGTGTGTGTGTGTGTGTGTGTGTGTGTGTGTGTGTGTGTGTGCGCGCGCGCGCGCACACGCACGCACGCACTTTTGTGCTTACCTCTTTACTCATCTGTAGAAAATTAGGTTGTTACCATATCCTGTCTATCATAACTCATGCAGTGATGAGCATGGGAGTGCATAAATCTCCTCAACACATTGATTTCATTTCCTTTGAATATGGAACCAATAGTTGGATCACCAATGTAGTAGCTCTGTTTAATTATTTAGGAAGCCATTTTCCCATAATGGCTGTCTTAATTTATATTCCCACCAACAGTGTGTAAGGATCCACTTTCCTCTGTCTCCTCACCAACAGTTTTCCTTTGTCTTTTTGGTAACAGCATTTGAACAGGTGTACAGTGAGGTCTCACTATGCTTTAATCTGTTCCCCCTAGTAGTTTATCATGTACAAAATTGTTTCATTGGTTGCCTATGCCATTTATGTGTCTTCTTGTAAGGGATACTTAGGTGTTTGGGCTGATTTTAACTTGTGCTGCCATCTTCCCATTGAGTTGTTTACTTACTTATTGAATTTCTTACTTATTTTGGATATTAACAGATGCATGGTTTGGAAATATTTTCCATTCATCTGTAGGCTGTCTCTATATTCTGTGGATGTTTCATTTTCTATGCAGAAGTTTTTTTTATTTTTCACTTTGATGTAATCCCACATTTATCACCTATGCTTTGGAGTCATAGCCCAAACACCAGGACCTGTGTCATGAAGCTTTCCATTTCCAGGACCCGTGTCATGAAGCTTTCCATTTATATTTTCTTCCAGCAGTGTGCTATAGGTCTCTTGTGTAAGTCCTTAATATATTTTGAGTTGAGTTTTGGATTTGGTATGGTACAAGGATCAAATTACATTCTTTTGTATATAAATATTCAATTTTCCTAGACATCATTTGCTGAATGAAATGATGCCCTTTGTCTACTATATGATCTTTGTCAAAAATCAGTTGGCTGTAAATGTGTGGGCTTATTTTTGAGTTTTCTACTCTGCCCCAATGGTATCTATGTTCTATGGTCATACTATGTAGCCAACAGCCTTTAATAAAAATTGTTCTATCTATATAACATACCCGTGTGTGTCGTTTTGTGTTAGAGGTCAATAACACAGTATTTTCCTGTACACAAGATCATAATCTTGTTAAATCTCACTAAATTGAATGATGCTTTGAAATCACAAACTTGTGTTTTATTCATGAATGCAGCCCAAAGGCTCAACCCTAATGAAGTTCCTGTTATAAACTCCCTCTATGAACTGACTGAATCTCTTTTACTATTCCTTTTGAGAAGAAGATGAAATTTGAGGTGTGACAGGTTTTTCTGGCACCCTGGTATTAACAAAATAGCTTATTTATTAGGAAATGGGAAGCAGTCACCACTGGCCCCAGTGGCTGGTGTACAGAATCCCAGAATTTCTTCAGCCGAGCTTCAAAGCTTCACGAGCCTGGCTCTGGGTCTGTATAGTGATACTTTTCACTGGTGGTCCTCACATGTTCAGGATGTGGTTATTTCTGACAGCATTCCTCAAATGATTCCTCCTGCTGACTGATTCTAATGGCCAGCATTTTTCAAGTAGTCATTTTTTAAATTGATTGTCAGCTGTTGCAAATAGCTGACAGCTGAAGGTTCTCAGTAACAATAAAAAAGGTCTCCATCTCAGAGATTTGGGATTGGATTAGTTACTATTCTCTTCGCAGTAATGAAATACCTGACAAACTCAGGAAAGGAAGAGTTGCATTTTGGTTCCCAGTTCGGGGACATAGTCCATAACTGGGGAAGGCATAGTGGCAGAAGTTTAAGGCAGGTGGTCAGGAAACAGAAATATATACTGATGTTCAGTTTGCCTCTTCCTTTTTATGTAGTCTAGGGCCTCAGCCCATTGTATGGTGCCACCCATCTTGTGAGTGAGTCTTTCCATTGCAGTCAAGCCAGTCTAGAGATTCTTTCACTGAAATGCCCAATGCTCTGTCTCCTAGGTGACTTTAGTTCCTGTGAAGCTGGCAATCGATAGTGACTACCACAGAGGTGACATTTCTAAAACTGGGTAGGCACGATATAGGTGGCTAAGACTTGGGGGTTGAAGTCAAATCCCAAAGCAGAATCACAATAGAGACCGGGGCGGCACCTCTGCATTCTGAATAAACTTCTAGCATGGTCCTCACCTTGCTAAAATTTCAGACTTACAAGTTGAAGAGAGAGAAACATTTTAGATTCTTTCATGAGTTAGGGTTAAGAGTTGGATTGGCAAAGGGTACATTAGCTTAGCTCTTCTCCCTGGTAAGATGAGTCATTCAGTTTAGAATGTGTCTCAGGCTTGTGAAGACTGGAGAGCCCTCTCACAGTGGTATGTAAGCACAGTAAGTGAAAACGGATCTTAGGTGTAGAAGTAAGAGGAAACTTCCTCCATCAGAATGCACACTGTGGTATCTGAAGATGTTTATTTTGAGAAATATGGCTAGCCATTTTCACAAGATGTTAGAAACAGAAACTGCATTTCAGAGGTAGGCTATTCTTGACATTTTTATTACTTTCTTTTGTTATGTCATGCAGCTATCATAAACAGAATGAATGTGTGTGTGTGTGTGTGTGTGTGTGTGTGTGTGTGTGTGTGTGTGTTGCTGAATACTGAACTTAAGGCCTCACACATGCTGGACAACTGCTCTAACTCTGACCTATATCCCCAGCCCAATAGAACATATTCGTGTTGGCATATGGTACTAAATTAGAGGATTGTGTTTCTGAGAAGGGACAGAGAAAGAGATTTTAAAATTATTTATGTGAGCAGTGGGATTTCAAAAAATTCAATGATAAGATAGTCATTGCCTTATACACACAGCTGTTTCGTTGACATGAAGACTCTAAAACATGGACATAGTTTCTTTTTTCCATCTGTTACAAGGCATTTTATGTTACATTGTCTTCTTTAAATGAGTAAGTTTTAATAATCATATACACTAACTGCTTCCCCACAAATTCAATATAAAATTGTATATCATTAACTTTTTATGAAACAAAACTAATCATCATCCTATTCTTAGACTTTTAGATATTCTTTTTTATTTTATAATTTAATTTAATTTTACATATCAGCCATGGATTCCCCTGTCCTCCCTCTTCCCCCCCTCCCCCCAATCCACCCCCCCATTCCCATCTCCTCCAGGGCAAGGACTTCCCCGGGGATTCAGCTCAGCCTGGTAGATTCAGTCAAGGCAGGTCCAGTCCCCTCCTCCCTTCACCCAGGCTGAACAAAGTGTCCCAGCATAGGTCCCAGACTCCAAAAAGCCAGCTCATTGTGGTAGCGAAGAATCTTGAGACAGGCTATCTACAGTCCAGTCTTTTTCCAGCGTTCCTCCTGGCCATTCATTTATTCATTAAATTTATTAAGTCTTTGAATTCTGTCCGGCAGAGTTCTAAGTGCTAGAGATAGGAGACTAAATAAGAAAAACAAGATGCTGGCTTCGTGGGATTTATATCCTCACAGAAATACAAAGGACCTACTCTAGTATCCACAAAGGATTTCTAAACAATCCTCATCTCCTTGGTGTCTAATGGATGCATTAGAACAGTGTGACCACTTGAATGTGTGAGCTTCCTTAGCTTGTGTGCTCTTCCACATACCTCTTAAGTATGGGGGCTCATTCAAAATTTTCTGAAAATATATAGGTTTTTTTTGTTTTTTTAAAGGAAAAGTTAGACAGACCATACTGATAGCTGCCACTAGATGGCAGACATATGCACTTACATGTCCAACCAGAGGGTTGTTTTGAAAGGTTCAAAAGGAGCCACTTGACAGGAAGAAGCCTGAGGAGTGACAGGTTTGAGTTGTTACCATGCAACACCTTCTGTGGGTTCCATGTGTTACACATGACAGGTCTTTCATTGCTCAGGATTGGGTTTGCAATGTGGTGACCTGCATTGTTCATGGAGGACAAGGGATTAGGACGCTGCATTGAAAGTAGCATGAATCTCTCGAGTTCATAGACTATCACTGTACTTTCACATCTATGGTAAAATGGACTTTTCAAATGGTTGCTTTAGGGAGTGGGCTACATTTTCAGCCCCCTGAGAAACAACCATCTTATTCTCCTATGACAGCAGAAAAAGCAAACTAGACGCTGTCAGCCTGACTACGGACACCTTCCTTTAATCTCCAACTATCTACAGAAATCCAAGGAAAGCAATGTCTGAACATGATGCTCTCCTAGACAAGGCACATGAATGAAGCCACTTTGGCTCAATGACAGAACCGAAAACTGACCCAAATCACAATAATAAGGATCCCTTCACCTACCCCAATACTCATTTCAACCAATAAATAACTACCTCCTCGTACAGTTTGGAACATAGGGGATGCTGTAGTATGTATTTCCTAAGCCTAGCCCAAATTAAGCTGTAACGAGGTATTGTCCTGACTTGAAATTTCTGAAAATTGCAAATCTATTACCAATGTTGCCGTTTGGCTTCCTGAGCAGTGTGGACAAGAGAGTGATAAGGCAGCAGGGTCCAGGAGGGGCTAAAACAATCTGTGGCAAAGTCTTGACCCTAGATGTGTGTTTATAATCTACAAGTATGTTCACTTGTAAAATGGAGTTATCCGAGCCAAGTTGTATTTTGGATTTGGGGGTAAGAAGCCAAATCTTTTTGGAAGGATAACAGGAATTTATTCCTTTAAAGCATTTCACTAGAGAGATACTTTAAAGGACCAGAAAGGTTTAAATAGATGGAGATCCAGGGCAGATAGATGATTCAGACAACAATTGCCTTATAAGAGAAAAGTCTCTGCAGGTTTGTGTGTCTCCCAAGAACAGAGAACACTCCACTGCAGTGCCTTTTCCCCTGGTGATGTGTCCACTTGGAAGATTCCTATTTTGTTTTGTTTGAGACAGAGTCTCATGTAACTTAGGCAAGACTTGAACTTTCTACATAGCTGAACTTGTGATCCAGCTGCCTCTACCTCCTGAGTCCTGGAATCACAGGCCTTCATTAGTGCAAGCACATCCAGTTTATGCAGTGCCAAGGATCCAACCCAGGGCTTTGTGTTTGCCGGGTAAGTATTCTACCCACTGGGCTACACAACCAGCCTCACTTTGGAGCATTCTCTTCCTAGAAACCTGCACAGATTCCTTTTATTTATTTATTTATTTATTTATTTATTTATTTATTTATTTATTTATTTATTTATTTATTATGAACTCTTTGGAGTTTTCCCTAGATGTCACCTGACCTTACTGCACTGTGGAACCAACTCATCTAAATACCATGCACCTTCGCCTCCCCACAGCATCTTCTTCACAGTCACCAGACGTACATTTGTTTTAAATTTTTTTCTGAAACCCACTGAAGAAGGAGCTCTATTAGACAAGGCTTCATAATTTTGTCCTTAGTATACTGTCTGTCCTGGGATGGGATCATTTTTTAATGTATACTGATTTGAATGGATGTTCAGGTATCTTTCTCCTCTCCTCTTCACCCCTCCCCCTTGATTGAACCCAGGGCCTTGCTTATACTAAGGGGACTCTCAAGCAAATGGACAAGCATGCCTAGCTTTGCCTCCAATAATACTGTTCTGTTTGGTTTTTTTCTATTAGAAGTAAAGTAGAGAAAACCCTGCCCCCATTCACTTCCAATTTTTAAGGATTCCATTTTCCATATACAATCATTTAATGTGGGTCTGATAGCACAAGTCTGTAACCCCTTCTACTTGGGATTCTGAGGCAGATCATTTCAAGGCCTGCCTGATCAATTTAGACTTTGTCTCAAAAAAAAAGCAATGTTCTAAGGGGGCTGGAGATGGACCTATTTGGTAGAGGGCTTGCCTAGCATGTAAGAGGTCTTAGGGTAAATCTCCAGTACAAAACGAATGAACATACAGACAAATGCTCATTTTCACAACTAGGAATATACATGTTATAAGCAAAGTTTGGAAAATTTTAGGGCATACAGGGGAACAAAAGGATGAAACAGGATAGTTCTGTGATGTAGAATATTATTTTAACTGGGCAAGGATGTGTTACATTTGTATGTGCTGCAGACTACTACTTTAACTGCGTAAAGATGTGTTACTTTTGTTTATGCTGCATTTGTTTAAGTATGTAAGGAGTGTGTTTAATTATGTAAAGATATGCTGCATTTGTTTCACTTTGCCTGCCTAAGACACCTAATTGGTCTAATAAAGAGTTGAACAACAAATATGTATGCAGAAGAGGAATAGGTGAGGCTGGTGGGCAGAGAGAATAAATATGAGGAGAAATTTAAAAGGAGGAAAAAGAAGAACAAAAGGAACAAGAAAAAAAGAAGGAGAGAATGAGGGAGACACCAGGAGCCAGAAGCCCGACAGTGCCAGCCAGCAGACACAAGAAACAGTGAAAGTAAGATATACAGAAAGAAAGTAAAAATCCCCAAGGCAAAAGTAGATAAAGAGAAACAGGTTAATTTAAAAGACCTAGCCAGAGAAGAGCTAAGCTAAGGCTGAGCATTCAAAACTAATAATAAGTCTCTATGTCATGATTTTGGAGCTGGTTGGTGCCCTCTAAGAAAAAGCCTTATACAATTCTGAATTTGGAATTTTAAGGCATTAAAGAATCAATAACTACTGAGTAGTTACTGTGACACTGTCTAGTTGCCCAGCCATGGCCAATGTCAGCAGAAAGAAGTGGGCACCAGTGTTCATGCTCAACTCACTTTGAGCAGACATAGTGGCTTGTTTTTTGTTTTGTTTTGTTTTCTTTTCTTTACCCTCCTCATCTTGTCCCTATCTCCTTCCTTTTCCTCTTTCCTTTCAACAAGGTCTTTTTATGTAGTCCAGGCCTGTCTGAAACTCAAAATCCTCCTGTCTCAGTCTATGGAGTTCTAGGATTGCAGGTGACATCTAGAGTCCTGGGATTGCAGATGACATCTGGAGTCCTGGGATGACAGGTGACATTTGGCTGTTGAATGTGGCTTTCGCTGTTGTCATTTGCCTCTGTCCCTCCAACTTTGAACCTGTGCTTGCTCCAGCAATTCCACTGTGGGCTTCTCGGCCCTCAGCAGCTGGAGCTGTGTCGTTAGTCCACGGTGCTGCAAGGTGTTCAACTTCTTGGACTGAAGAGCTATTGTTTTCCACGTCTGAACAACCTGAAGAATGCCTTTGTGGGCCCTGTAAATCAATCTAGTAACCCCTCATTTGACAATTGAATGTGCAATATGTCTGGTCTCTATCTCTGGAGAATCTTGGATATTTAGAAACCTAGCTAATGGCATTTCTGGTGTTTCAGTTATTCTGAAGTACCTTAAATTAACTAAGGGTTAGTTATAAAACTAAATAGGTTTTTCACAATAAAATCTTATGTCTTGAGGTATTTCTAAACACACTAAAAATAATTTATTTTTCTGCTTGTCAAATATTTATCGAGTAGCTGCCTCTTTCTTGCTGAGAAGAAATAACCTTAAAGAATAGGCTACTTGGATAGAAGGATGTGGTAAAATCATGAAGAGAGCCGTTTCTCTGTGAAATAAGTTGAAGCTTACTGGATAGAAGACAGCTGAGGGCTGCTGTTCCTTTGGAACTCAGGGAATACCAATCCTTAGGGTACTAAAGTCTGTCTTGACTAGGCACAAGACTTCAACTGGATGTGAACTATTATGGGGAAACCTTTGTCTGGATTCCTAGCCAAACCAGAAAATATTTTTCATACAGTTGTGGATTCAAAACAGGTGTTTAGGAAGCTGAAAGATCTGGAAAATGTGGAAGTTGAAGTCCAAATAACATTTAGAATCACCATGATCTTACAGCTCTCCTAAAGCCCTGTAGTGTTTGGGGATTGTTATTGAGGAATGTACCAAGAAGAAACATTTTTTTTCTTTTGAAACAAAATATGTGTTTCTAGACACAGGAACAATTTAATTTAGAATATTCAGTGTTCTTTTCTATCACTTCAAAGAACAGTTTGATGTAGAATTTTGAGTTGTCTGGTATTAATTTTAAAATTGGTTTTCAATGACAAAATGTTCTGTACTCCTTGAATATGAAATCCTCAGTTTTATCAGTTTACACTCCTCAGTTCTCCAACCGTAATTTCCCTCTTATAGTTCCCCGAAATCTCGGCTGGATTTGTCTCATTTTCATTCCTATTGATTTTAGTTTCCTAATCACCCTCACCCCATCAAAAGTTAATACTACATGTACAATGTATATTATGATATCATGTGACTACTTAGAGGGTCAGAAGCCACTGCTTTAAGATGTCCTTTGTTCACTAATAACTCACTTCTACTCCTGAGGTGATGTCATTCCCACAGGATGTGTACATCAATCATTTACTGGGGCTGAAGACATTTTCTGGGTTCCAGAGTCTTCCAACCTAGCGGAGAGAGCAGCCCTCCCACAAGCCTCACACCTCACGACACTTCAGTCCCCAGCCCCAGGACATTCTGTGCCCTCCTGTCAGCACCTGTCCACCCTGTTCCTGCAGCCTTCTTGTCTCTGTGGAGGTCTTCTGATCTTTCTGGACCTGGCCCCTGAGTGGAATCACCTGCCGTTCCTAAAGAAGGGCTTTCCATCTGCTTCATTGCCCCCCAGTGCCTAGTTCTCAGCAGTGGAAAACATCAGTATGTTTCTCTGAGGCAAAATAAGAGATTTGAGGACAATTTCATTTGTCTTCCAGCTTCTTACCGCTTTTCTCAGTCTCAAGGCAGTGGGTGTCCTGAAACTTATTTTATTCCAACTGGGAAACTTGCCTGTAAAATCCATATAAAATATTCCCCAGCTATAGCCACTGGGATTTTTCAAATGCATTTCCACTGCTCTGTTTTTGTTGAGAGAGAGAGAGAGAGAGAGAGAGAGAGAGAGAGAGAGAGAGAGAGAAGAGAGAGAGGAGAGAGTGCACTCATGGATGCATTAGCATGTATGAGCATACACACATGGACGCCAGTGAACACCCTTCATTGCCATTGTATTTAAGGCACCATCCACCTTATTTTTTGAGACAAGAACTCTCATTAACCTAGAATTTGTCAAAGAGGCTAGAATAGCTGACTAGTGAGCCTCCAGGATCCTCTTGTCTCTGTTTCCCCAGTGCTGGGCTTAAAATTGCCTACTACCATGACATCATTTTTACATTGGTCCTGGATATCAAACTCAGGTCTAGATGCTTGCACACCAAGCAATTTACTGACTGAGTTATCTGCTGGTGATTTTTTAAGTATTTAACACATAAGTTTTGACTCATTACCAGATTTGGAACAAGAAGGAAACAAAATATATTGGCTTCCTTAAGCATCAGGCAAGGTGCTGGGTGACTTAGCTTTTATACTTAGATAGCTTCTTAAGGTCTGCTGGGCATTCGGTTTGTGTTTGGTCCCTATCTAAATAGGAAGCCTGGATGTAGCCCTTCCAGTGTTATGTGTTTTCTTTTATCATAATGATTTGTTTTACTTGACATGTAACCTAGACAGCAAACACCAGCAAGTCTGATGCAGTTTCTAACATGTAACTTCCACAAAAGAAAAACCAAGGGCAATGAACTGTATTTGATCTCAATATTTTTTTTAGTGTTTGTCCCATGAAATGATTACTTATGTATCCTTTCATATGTAATCTTAATTTTATAAAGCTAATGAGGGCATGACACACTGTACAGCACCACATAATTCTCAAGACTTATGATAAAAATAATAGCTGCCCTCCACACCCTGCCCTCTCTGGCTCCAGTCTTGATGTCCTGAGAGACATCAGTTTTCAAGGCTTTAGGCTGTAGGTCTGTTGTTGCTGTTTACTTCTATATTTCTAAATAGCAGGCTTAGAAGACTGTGTTTTGCCTTTTGGGTTTTAGAGTTTATTTCCTACTATAGAACACTAGCCTGGTTATAAATTCCCTCCTTTATACCTGAAGAGAATCAGCTTTAAAACTTGGGTTATATCAATGTATAACATTAATATGCCTTGATGACATTAATGGACTCACTGTTTAGCTTCACTATTTTTACATTGTCTTTTGGGGTAATCAATATGTGCCTTCTGTTCTCTCACTCGTCTTTCTGTCCGATCCTCTCCGCTCCTCTTTTCTCTTTTCCTCTTTCTGATCTTGCCCTTTCCCTTCACACAGGATGTTCCCAGCCTCCTGCTCCTATCAGAGCTGGCTACACTTAAGACTTGCTATATAGCAAGAGTCTTGGGATTTTCTTCCCTGTGACCCCCTCTGCCATTGTCCATTTTCTTCATAGATTCCATTCCATTATTGGATTATTGGTGGAGTGAGAAGGGAAATTATCATACCCCTCTCTGTTGGTTTCCTAAATTATCACAGTTAAGCATTAACAACTTGACACATAGCAAGCACACCCCAGACTTGAACATTGTTGCCATTAAAGATAATGTTTTGTTATTGTTTATAATTTTTCTTTATTTTACCTGCCTCATAGGACTGGCTCTAGGAGATAACATGCTTAGAGTCAATTGCTATAGAGTAGAATAAAGACTGACAGGGTATTTACATAGTCATAATTGCAAGAATTATTGTGTCACTTGCCTGCTATATGCACCAACAAGTTCATTAGCCAGATGGGTTATTGAGTGCATTGCAAAGGGGATGACAATAGCAGAATTTTCAGTTTTCCTAGTGTTTACCAACAACTCTAACACACACACACATACACACACACACACACACACACACACACACACACACA
>CABHPR010123491.1:0-11951 GCA_902168415.1 Peromyscus melanophrys
ACACACATACATACACATACACACACACATACACACACACACACATACACACACACACACACACACACACATACACACACACACACACACACACACACACACACCTTTAAAAACAGACAAACCAACCAACAAAATCCCTGGTCTGAACTTCTACTTTGATCAAAATGGAGTAGCAAGAATCATAGTGACCCTTCCACCTTAACTGACTAAAACCTAAGGAAATATATAAAATAATACTTTTCAGACATTATTAGAAAATAGTCAGTGATAATAAAGAATCCCCGAGGGGAAAAACAAAGGACGTATTATTAATTACCCATTTATAGTATGTATAGGATTATGAGGTCAAAGCACCAAGAAAGAAAATGTAGGTAGAGGCTGGTAGCCTCCCAAAATTAAGCAGACAAAAAAGAATCAGGGAGAAGAATGTGTTTAACTCCTGAGTCTACAATTGAATGCTGATAACTTTCCCTGAAAGAATGTGGATGATTAAAAGCAATCCAACCAACCACCTGACCCTAGATGCATAAGTCCCAAAGCAAAACAAAGAAACCTTAAAAATCAAAAACAATGCTGTAAGCATTGCAGCTCCTATGGAAATAGATCCTGGCAGCCAGGAGCCAGTAAGTCATTATAAGCGTAGAAGCTTACAGCTCTCCTCCAGGGAAAGGTTTCCCCAATGTAACAACTCTGCCCAGGCAGGGGAGGGTTTCATTAGCAAAGTTGTTACAGTGTTCTTACAGCTCTGCTCCACTAGGGAAAAGCTTCCCCAGCAAACAGGTTACAGTTCTGCTCTGCTCAACTCCAGAGAAAATTGTTATAGCTGGACTCAAAAATTGTTACACTTGGGCTCCACTCCAGCAAAAATGTCACACCGCACAACAAACCTTACTCAAGAGATTTATTGGGAAGGAAGAATCTAGGAGGGTGGTTGCCTCTAGGGTGAAGAGAAGCACCAAACTGAACAGGGTACAGAGCTTATACAGGGTTTCTTGGAGGCCGAGCTTTCCAGGGTGGCTTGGGACTAATGGATTTTTGTGGTATGATTCTGGGGCAAGCTCAGAGGTTGGTGGGATTTCATGCTCAGGGGTTAGTGGGATTTTGTACTCGGGGATCTCAAGGATTGGTGGGATTCTGCAGCCTGACTCTGGGGCAAGCTCAGGGATTGGTGGGATTTCAAACCCTGGTCCCGGCGTCAAGTCAGAGTCAAGGTGTTTTCCTCCGGTCCAGGTCTCAGGTCTTAGTCAGGCGCAGGATGTGCTTTCCTTGGCCTTCAACTCTACAAGTGCAACTCCTCCAAAAATGAACAATTCACAAATTAACGGCCTCCAATGAGAGTGAATTAGACAAAATCCCGAATAATTAAAAAGAAGGATTACAAGTATATTAAAAAAAAACAAAGAAGACACAAATTTCTGAATGAATTCCTAGAGAACACAAACAAGTGAATGAAATAAGAAATTCAATATAGGATATGAAGGTGGAATCCAACAAAGACACAGAAATATTGAAGAAAACCAAACTGAAATAATGGAAATGAGAAACTCAATAGTTGAATAAAAGTTCCAGATGGGTCTGAGGAGATGGCATAGTGAGGAAGAGCAGTGCTCTGCAAACATGACTCAAGGAGCTGAGTCTGAATCCTCAGCACCATGTAAAAAGCTGGGCATGCTTGTGTGTGCTTGTAACTACAGCACTGGTGGGTATCTACCAAAAAAAAAAGTGAACCTCAAGTTCAGTAAGAGATCCTGTCTTAAAGCAGTGAGTCTGAAAGTAATAGAAGATATCTGGTGTCTTGCTCTGACCTATGTGTGTGCATGCATGCACACCCCACATTCACATCCATGCAACACAAACACACTCCATGAAAAGTCTCACCAACATAGTGGATCGGGGAAAACAGAATATCAGAACTTGAAGACAATGTAGAACAATTGGAGCATTCAGACAATGACAAAGATAAAGAAACTGCAAACAGAGCATTTGATAGCTATAGAACACTACAGAAAAACCAAATCTATGAATCATGAACACAAAGAAGGATACTTTCATGCTAAAAGCAGACAAAGCATTTTCATCAAAATTGCAGCATAAAATATCCCAAATCTAAGGGAAGAGACACCCATCTCGGTATAAGAAGAATTTGGAACACCAAAGAGACAAGAGCGGAGAACCTCTTCAAATTACAGTTAAAAGACTAAATAAACAGAGCAAAGACCACATCTTAAAGCTGCAATAGAGAAACACCAAGCCACGTCTAAAGGTGTATTCATCATAACAACAGCAAACTTGTCAACAGTCAGGAGGGCACGGAAGGATGTATTTCAGCTTCTAAGAGACATCAACTGCCAATTCAGACCACTATACCCAGCCAAACTGTAATATCTGAAGGGAAAACAAAAACTTTCCATGATTAAAAAACAAAAAAAACAAACAAACAAACAAACAAAAAAGGCTAAAGCAATTCATGACCATTAAACCAGCTCTACAAAAGATACTTGAAGGAATCCTTTAGACTGAAAAGAGATAAATACACCCATGAGGACATAAGAAATCACAGTATAATTAAGCAAACGAATAGGAAAACATCAAACACTACAAGATCAATGAAGTAACAGAAATTAGTACACACATTTCAACAATAACTCTGAGTATTAATGGCCTCAATTTCCTACTCAAAAGATAGACTAGGAGGTTGGATTAAAAAAAACAGGATCCATTTATTTGTTGACCTGAAGAAACACACCTTGCCATTAAAAACAGATGAAATATTGGGATGAAAGAATAAAAAAATGTGTTCCTAGGACACAAGCAGCTGTCACTATCCTAATATTTGACAAAACAGATTTGAAATCAAAATTAATCAGAAGAGGTTAAATTTTTCACCGATTAATCATTAAGAAAACAATCCGCCGGCGGTGGTGGCGCACGCCTTTAATCTCAGCACTCGGGAGGCAGAGGCAGGCAGATCTCTGTGAGTTCGAGGCCAGCCTGGTCTCCAAAGCGAGTTCCAGGAAAGGTGCAAAGCTTCACAGAGAAACCCTGTCTCGAAAAAACCAAGAAAAAAAAAAAAGACAACAATCCATTAAGAAGGCATTACAATTTTAAACATATAGTCACCAAACATAGGTGCACCCAATTTTAGAAAATAAATACTACTAACTATAAAGACACATTAATCTCAAACACAATAATAGAGGGTGACTTCAATAACTTACTCTCACCAATATAGATAATGTTAACCAAAAAAAAAAAAATAAAGAAACATCTAATTAAATAACATCATGGACCTAACATTCCAGCTAAACTGCAGAACGCTCTATTCAAACACTTCAGAATGCACATTCTTCTCAGCAGCCCATGGAACATTTTCTAAAATAGTTAATATAATAGTTATAAATCAAAACATAACAAATATAGGAAAATTGAAATGATTTCTTATAGCTCATGTAACAGAAGAATTCTATAAAACAAAACTAGAAGTCCACATGAAGAAAAACCACAGAACATATACAAAGTCATGGAGATTGCCAAATATACTACAGAATAATGAACGGGTCATTGAAAAAAATCAAGAATAAAAATGTAAAAATCCCAGAATTGGATGAAAAATTACCTAGGACACAATGAAAGCAGTCCTAAGAGGAAAGTTTTTAGTGAAAAGTACTTAATAAAAAAAATTCGGGGCGGGGGGGGGGGGATTTTAAAAAAAATTCAGAGATCTCAAATAAATAATGATGCACCTTAGGTAGGGCCTTGAACAAATTAAAACAAGCCAAACTCAAAATTAGTAGATGGAAAGACATAATTAAGATCAGGGTAGAGGGCTGGAGAGATGGCTCAGCGGTTAAGAGCACTGACTGTTCTCCCAGAGGACCCAGATTCAACTCCCAGCACCCACACGGCAGTTCACAACTGTCTGTAATTCCAGTGCCAGGGGACCCAACACCCATAGCAAAACACCAATTCACATAAAAAAAATCCAGGGTAGAAATTGATGAAAAGGAAAAAAATTAAATACACAAAATTAATAAAACAATTATGTTTTTAAAGCAATACTGACAAAACCTTAGCCAAACTAACAAAAAGAAAACTCAATTTAATACACTTTGAGATAAAACTAGAGACATTATAACAAATACCAAAAAAATTCAGAAAATCATTATGTAGATAATACCTTAAAAACTTACATTCTGGGGCCAGGCAGTGGTGGTGCATGCCTTTAATCCCAGCACTCAGGAGACAAAGGCAGGCAGATTTCTGTGAGTTTGAGGCCAGCCTGGGCTACAGAGTGAGTTCCAGGAAAGGTTCCAAAGCTACACAGAAAAACCCTGTCTCAAAAAAACAAAACAAAACAAAACAAAAAACCCTTACATTTGATTAAATTGGAAAATCTAGAAGAAATAGATCAATTTCCCAACACATATGGCCTACCCAAATTAAACAATATAAAAAATTTAAATCTATCTTAGTTAGGGTTTTTATTGCTGTGAAGAGACACCATGACCATGGCAACTCTTATAAAGAAAAACATTTAATTGGGGTGGCTTGCTTACAGGTCAGAGGTTCAGTCCATTATCATCATGACAGGGAACATGGTGGTATGCAGGCAGATATGGTGCTGGAGAGGAGCTAAGAGTCCTACAACTAGAAGGCAACAGGAAGTGGACTGAGTGTCACACTGAACGAAGCTTGAGCAAAAGAGACCTCAAAGCCCACCCCTACAATAATACACTGCCTCCAACAAAGCCACACCTACTTCAACAAAGGCACACCTCCTAATACTGCCACTCCCTTTGCGGGCCATTTTCTTTCAAACCACCACAAAATCTATCTATAAAAGGCAACAAAATTGAAGCATCAATAAAACAAAAATTCTCCCAACTAAAAATATTCCACACCCAGATGAATTCATTTCTGAAATCTACCAGGCTTTTAAAGAAGAACTAAAACCAATGGTTCTCAAACTATTCATAGAGGAGAAAAGAAAGGATTGCTACCAAACTGTTTTTTAAGTATACAACATAAAAAAATTATAGATCAATCTCCCTCATGAAGAAAAATGAAAAAAAATTCTCAACAAATTACTTACAAACTGAATTCAAGAATACATCAGACAGTTCATTAAGTATGATACACCTGGCTTCATTCCAGGATGGAGGAATAGTGTAACATGCACAAATCAACACACAAATGGACTCAGGACAGAAATCACATGATCTTCTCAAGAGATGAAGAATCCCTTCACGACAAAAGCCATGAAGAGACTAGGAAGAGAAAGACTGTATCTCAGCATAGGAAAGGCTTTATATAACAAACCCACAGTCAACATAATAGTAAACTCAGAAAAACTCAAAGCATTTCCACCAAGATCAGGAATAAAACAAGAGAAGGAATAAAATGGACACACATAGGAAAACAATTAAAATATCCTTATTTTCAGATGATGAGTCTATCTATCCATAAGAGACTATGAAGACTCTTCTGAGAAACACTCTTAAAGCTGACAGACACTTGCAGCAAAGTGGCAGGATGAAAACTTCAACAAAAAGCAGTACCTTCCTACGAACCAATGGCTAGCATACTGAGAAAAGGAAAGAACTCTATTCAGAACAGCCTAGAAAAGACCTTAGAGCAAACTTAACCCAAGAAGTGAAGACTGCTACAGCGAAAGCTTAAAAACACTAAAGAAGGAAACTGAGGAAGACACTGGAAGATGGAAAGACTTTCCATGCTCATATATTGGGAGAATTAATATTGTGAAAAGTGTTGTCCTTCCCAAGGCAATCTACATATTCAATGAAACCCCTCCCTCAAAATCCCAACACTATTATTCACAGAGATTGAGACAACAATCTTAAGATTCATATGGGAGCACAAAAGACTCCAGATAAACAAAGCAATCTTGAGAAAAAAGAATCTTTCTCTTGTCCTACTATTCTAGTCAAGCACTATACCGAGTAGAATAGAGTGGACATCCTTGTCTCAAGGTAATCTATCTGATTTCAAGTTATACTACAGATCAGCTACAGTAACAAACACAGCATAGTACTGACACACAAACTGTAGTCACATGGACCTACAGAAGAGGATGGAGGACCCATATCTGAGCCCATATAGCTACAGCCAACAAGTTTTTGGCAAAGATACTAAAAATGTACACCGAAAGAAAAGAGCCTCTTCATATTTGGGGATAGGAAAACTGGGTATCTACATGTAGAAGGATGGAGCTAAACACTTTTCTCTCACTCTGCAGAAAAATTAACTCTAAATCTTAATGTAAGGCCCAAAACTCTGAAACTGCTAAGAGGGAAAAGTACAAGATACAGGCATAGGTAGGGGCTTCATGAACAGAACTCCAGTGCTAAGGAAATAAGGCCAGCAACCAACCTCAAATGGGACCTCAAGAAGTTACATAACTCTATTCAGGAAAGGAAATAGTTAACTGGATGAAGAGACAGCCTATAGAATAGGGCAAAATCCTTGCCCGCTATATAATTAACAAAGAATTAATACCCAGAATTTACAAAAAAGAAAGAAAGGAAGGAAGAAAGACAGACAGACAGAGAGAGAGAGAGAGAGAGAGAGAGAGAGAGAGAGAGAGAAAGAAAGAAAGAAAGAAAGAAAGAAAGAGAAGAAACAAGAAAACAACCTGATCCCCACCCCCTCCCTAAAAAAAGGCTAAGGAACTAAACAGAGATCTCAAAAGAAGATATACAAAGGCCCAATAATTATTTTATAAAAGTGTTTCACATCCTTATCCACCAGGGGAATGGAAATAGAAATTCTTTTGAAATTCCATCTCACTCTAGGTAGAGTGGCTATCATCAAGAAATCAAGTGGCAACAATGTTCTTGAGGATGTCAAGAAATGGGAATCTTTATTCATTGTTTGGCAGAGTATAAACTGATGCAGTCACCATGAAAATTAGTAAGCAGTTTCTTAAAAAACTAAAGAGAGAATTTCCATATGACTCAGCTATATCACTCCTGGGCACATAGCCAAAGGACTCTATCTATCCCACCATGGAGATACATTCATGTTTATTGCTGCCCTATTCACTGTAGCCAAGATCTAGAATCAACCTAGACGTTCACTAACTAATGAATGGATAATGAAAATGTGGTACATTTAAACAGATCCACAACCATTAACTAAAGCAGTAATTAAAGTATAACCATAACTAGAGCAGTAATCAAGTGTCTCTCAACAAAGGAAAGTCCAGGACCAGGAGGATTCATTGCCAAATTCCACCAAATCATTAAAGAAGAACTGACACTCAGGTTTCTCAAAACATTTTGTAGAACAGAAAGGGAAGGAAGATCAAATATGATCTTAATTTATCCCAGGTTCTATAGGTTCAACACAATTTCAATTCCCAACAGGACCTCTGTGGACTTTTTTGATAGAAAGCAATATACTGATGTAAGATTTGTACAGAAAAACAAAGGAAATATAAGCCAAACAATATGTTTTGAGATTCAAACTGAGTTAAGACTTAAAGATAGAGTAACTATGATGTACAGAACCAGAGAAAAGGAAAACATATGGGTTGATTAATCTTTGACAAAATATTAAGGTAATTCACTGGAGAGGGATAGTTAGGTTTTGGTTGGTTGGTTGGTTAGTTTTTGTATGTTTGGGGTTTTCTTTATTTACCTTTTCTTTGTAAGTTAGAAACTTACACAGACAAAGGGAAGCTTCAAACTTGCTCTACAGCCAAGGCTGGTACTGGCACATCTGCATAAAGCAGGCACTCTTCTATCTCAAGATCCTGCACATAATCATATTTGCCACGTGCTTCCATGACAGGAGAGCACAGGACTTGGAGGTTCTGAGGAGTAGGATGCAGGTATCTCTGGAGTACCAATAGTTTAGACCACGAGAGTCAATTTCTAGACTACTCAGTTTTCCTTTAAAGCCTGCGAACCCACAGAACCAACAGGACCCTCGGAGACGCTCGTTTCATAATTTCACCCTCTGAACACTTCCCCAGCTGGGTCCTCACCTAAGCACTCCAATAGCCTCCTAAACAATTGCTCTATACTCACACTTGCCCTCCAAAATTTATTCTCTATTTCAAATTAACCTTACTTCTTTGTTTTGTTTTCTTCTTTAAAAAAACCTTCTGAGATCATAATTACATTTCTCCTTTCCTTTCTTCCCTCCTATATACCCCTCTCTACTCCCTTCCAAATACATGGCCTCTTTTTTCATTTCTATTGCGCGCGCGCGCACACGCGGGCACACACACACACACACACACACACACACACACACACACACTCCTAAATATAACCTGCTCAGTTCATATAATGTTATTTGTGCATGTATTTTCAGGGCTGACCATTTCACACTGGACAACCAATTGGTGTGCCCTTCTGAGACAGGGTCTTGCTATGAAGCCCAGGTTGGCCTCAAACTCTCAATGCTCTTGACTAAGAATTCTGAATTGCTAAGATTATAGGCATGAGCCACCAGGCCCAACAAAAATGATATGTTTGGAATGTGTGCTTATTATATATAGCTATGATTCAATAAAGCTTTAAAAAAACGAATAAAGTAAGAAACTAGGAGCCCAGCATGGTGGTATACGCCTTTAATACAGACACTTAGGAGGCAGAGGCAAGTGACTCTGTATGTTTAAGGCCAGTCTGGTCTACAAAGCGAGTTCCAAGCCACTCAGGGCTTCACAGAGAGACCCTGTTTTAAAACAAATAAAGAAACTAGAATAAAAAAAGAATTCAAGCCAAGTGGTGGTGGCTCATGCCTCTAATCCCAGCACTTGGAGGCAAAGGCAGGTTGAGCTCTATGAGTTCAAGGCCAACCTGACCTACGGAGTGAGTTCCAGGACAGCCAGAGCTGTTATACAGAGAAACTCTGTCTTGAAAAAATGAATGAATGAATGAATGAATGAATGAATGAATGAATGAATGAATAAAACAATCCAAAGGTGTAGAAGAACGGTCTTGTTAAATAAGAAACACAGAGCCAATGCAGAGATGAAAGCCCAAGAGGTCAGAGCTAAGAGCCTTACCCTTCACTGCTGCAGCTATCCTCTTCAGCCAAGAGACCTACTTCCTGTGTGTTTGTCTTTATATAGACTTTATGTTCTGCCTCCTCATTGGTTGTAAACCCAACCACATGACCTCCTCGTCACTGTCTGTCTGTACAGACCTCCAGGTCTTCTATGGTTGGTATTGAGATTAAAGGCGTGTGTCTCCATGCTGGCTGTATCCTTGAACACACAGAGATCCGCCTAGCTCTGCCTCCCAAGAGCTGGGACTAAAGGCGTGCACCACCACCACCCAGCTTCTGCTATGGCTGGCTATTAGCTCTGACCCCCAGGCAACTTTATTCATTAACATACAAATAAAATCACATTTCAGTACAAATAAAATATCACCATATTTCCCCTTTTCTATTTTAATAAAAAGAAAAAAGGAAAAAGGTTATAACTAACATAAGAAAAACTATATACAAAAGTACAATAACTATATACCATATATACAAGCAACAAATACCTAAACAATGTCTAGTCCATTTGTATTTGACAAATTCAGAGAAAATAATTCCATTATCTACCCTATTTTGGTAAGTCCAAAATATACCTAATTCACTTTCTATCCTAACTAATCTTCAACTATAACTAATTAATCTTCAACTATAACTAACTAATCTTCAACTATAACTAACTAATCTTCAACTCCCTCAGAGACCAAGAAGGAAATAATATTACCTAATAAAAAATAAAAACAGGAAGTGCATGCAAGCAGCTTCCAAAAAAAAAAATGTGAGTTGACAGAAACAGCCAGCCGCCTGGACAGTCACCTGAGGTTTCTCCGCAGTGTTGGGGCATCATCTTCAGCCTATAGGCTTAGCGTATCTGACAGACTCATTTGTGAAGTAGGATGTACACAAGGTCAATAGTTGGACCTCACATTGGGTGAGAGCAGTCCACGTACCAGAAACACCTGAATTCCACTAATGTCATGTCCTGATTCAGGATTTTAAATTCTGGAAGTTGTTGATGGTTTTTGAATTCAGCTGTCCATTCTTCTTGGCTATGTGTGTGTGTGTGTGTGGCTTCATCTCACCATCCCGTTCTTCTCCATATCCTTCTATTAAATGTCAACCTACTATTGAGAGGTGTGAGTTCAGTTACCCTTCAAAAATAACTGTTTCAGCTGCTGTTCCACTGCACATCAGAAGCCATCAGCCCACTGCCTGTTCAGCTGCCTTCGAAGAAAAGGGCACTGTACCTTTTCTGGATTGCGAAGGCCACTTCAGGGATGGTGCCATATTGTCCTGGCCTCAGAAGATGCCTTTTGATAAAGCCATAACCACACTTACTTTGGCAAGAATCGGTAGTCCTTTGTTTCATTTCTGTCTGTCCATTTTGTCCTGTTGTCAGCAGCTGATTTGAGGATACTTTGTTGTCCAGTGGCTAACTTTTGCCACAATGAAAGTTAACTCCATATGCAGTTTCTTCAATGCCCATATTTCCTCTGAAGTAGATTGGTACTGCCAGGAGTCGACATGTCTCATAGTCATAACAAAAAAGAAAAATTTTCTAAGTTATTAAAACATTTTAAATGCCATATTCTGTAGATCTCTGAAGGGTCTGAAGATGACCTGGCTATCTAAAATATATCTGCTCAATCTTGAAAACATACCTAATATGACTACAAGTTCTATTGTAATGTCTAACTACTAACTTTCATTTCTTTTTATCCTAATAGTTGGTAATAACATTCAAGGATCAGCAAATTGTATTACATTGTTAAATGAACGGTATAAGTACAATATCTTGAACAAGATTAGAATTATATGTATGGCATTTTCTAACAATATCAATTTCAATGTATATAATTTGTATACAATATAAAAAAATCCAATCCAATGTAAAGTATTTAAAACTAGTAACTGTCTTTTTCTTTTTCTTTCTTTTTTTTTTTTAAACAATAACCTTAAATCTAATCTCCTTTGCTTAGCCATTTTTCTAATCCTTAACAACAACTTGTAACCAACCCTCCTAAACAATGAAAATTATCCCAGACCCAAAACCCATTAAAAGACCAAAAAAACCACCCGCCCCACACCACCTCTTTGGGAATGTGGGCGTCGTATTCTTAAAATTGCTTTCTGCTGGATATAGGCGAAGGTATCTTTATCCTGAAAAGAAAAATTTTGGTGTGATTAATATCATGAGTGTAATTAATGAATATCATGAGTGTAATTTAAAAAATAAATTAATTAATTTAAAAAAAAAGAAAAATTTTGGGTTAATGGTCAAATTCTAGGGAAGGTAACTATATCCTTTGTTATCCAGTCTGTGCATAATGCCAAAGTTCAGGGTTTATCTCAAGTCTTTATTCAAGTAGTCTTTGAAACTGGATCATCTCAGCTAGCCCTCTCAAAATTGCTCTGAGCACTTTGTAGTCCAAAGCTGATCTGTAGATGATGTTTGTCAGCTTAGTGATGTTATTATTGTCCACGTGGAATTGTTGTTGTTGTGGGGCCCCATCTTCTTCCTGGAGACTTCAGTTGATGTTAGGCCTGGCCATGATTTCCTGGAGAAAACTGCTAAGAGACTCGAACACAAAGACATATATATATGCAGCTAATTGAAGCCTTTTTTCTAGAATTAGTTAGTACTCTATATGACCATTCATATCTTAACAAAGTTTAAAATGTATATATATATATTAATCTTGTAAATTTTGATATAAAATTCACACTTTAAGAAAAGTTTAAAGAATCAGAATAGAATCAAAGAGTTGAGATTAGTAATAGAATAGTCCCTTAATTAATTTGGTTTTTTATTTTTTCTGTCCCATAGCAGAAGATGGCTCTTCTTCTGGCATGATACAGGGAGTTTGCATTTTCCTTTTAACAACATGCTTGAGTTTAAAGAAGGAGAGAGCCATTCTCCAACTCTAAAGTCAGCT
>CABHPR010123492.1:13053-24580 GCA_902168415.1 Peromyscus melanophrys
CTTTTTTTCATTAATTGTTATCTTATGCATATATTATATTAAATACAATAACATATTGTATTATATATACCTAAATATAAACTGTTCAGCCCATATGTTACCTTTATATATATTTTCAGAGATGACCTTTGGCACTAGACAACTGATTGGTGTGCTCTTCCCTAGGGGAGATCACCTCACCCACTCCTGGCTTTCCTCAGTTGTCTATAGTTATTTGTGTAGGATTGAGGCCTTGTGGGCTTTCCCCAATCCAGTTTGCCACAAGGAATCAAATTATTAACTCTTCACCTAAAAACAATAATGTCCATAATATATATAATTTTGTATGTGCCCAGGCAGTGGTGACGCATGTCTTTAATCTCAGCACTTGGGAGCCAGAGCCAGGCGGATCTCTGTCAGTTTGAGGCCAGCCTGGTCTACAGAGCAAAATCCAGGACAGGTACCAAAACTACACAGAGAAATCATGTCTTAACAAAACCAAAAAAAAAATTGTATGTAAATATACATACAGAGATTTATGAACTTTTCTTATCTGGGCTGATGTTACTCCCTGAAAGAGCCAAAGACCACAGAACAAAAAACCCAACACCAGATATGAGAACCCCTCCTTTTAGTTGTTGTCTAGGGCAGTCAAGAGACTCCCAAAACATATAACCCACTGCTGTTGCCCTTGGTTACCCTGCCTGAAGAGGTACAAGGGTGTCCCTATTGCTGAAGACATTATGCATGTCTGAAACAGGACCCAGGGACCCTTGAGCTGCAATTGGCCTGAATGTCCCTTCCCTGAGGACTAGCTTCCATGGTACCTCTTAAATTTGAGGCATCAGTTTTTTTTATCTATCATTGCATTATATTTACTAACCTTTATCTGATGCTCATCTTAGATATTGGCCTCTTGTTTCCTTTTGTAGATTTTCTAGTACTTTTTTTTCTAACTGTAGCATATTATTGACAGGGCCTTTTAAAACAATGGTCATATTAGGTATGCTTCACCATTAGACTATAAATTATGGGGTATTTGTACACTGTGTGAAGATGTATTGCTGTGATTAATGTAATAAGAAAACTGAGTGGCCAATAGCTAGTGAGGAAGAATAGGTGGAACTTCCACAGAGAGAGAGAATGTTGGGAGAAGAAAGGTGAAGTCACCAGCCAGAAACAGGAAGCAGGATGGGCAGTATGGAAATGAGGTACCAAGCCTTATGGAAGAACATAGATTTTTTTTAAATGAGTTAATTTAAGTTATAAGAACTAGTTAGGAACAAGCCTAAGTAAGGCTGAGCTTTTTTATAATTAATAGTAAGTGTCTGTGTTATTATTTGTGGGCTTGAAGTACTGATGAGAAGGTACTACTACATATAGCGCCCAATGTGGGGCTTGAATATTCAAACATACAGCCTGAGAAAGCTAAGAAAAGTTCTGGACAAGGAGCTGAATGTGGCTTCCTAGTCCCATAGTGTCTTAGGTGTGGCTACCAGCCTTGAGCCAGCCACCAACACGGAACTGCACAGGATGGACTGGCCCTTTAGGGTTTGGTTCACATGGTCAGAGAACATTGCAGATGCACAAGAAGTCAGGTCCAGACACAGGAAACTTTTAAAAAGATACAGTATGCCTAAAACTGTACTTAGGTGCTGAAGAAAGGAAAGAAAACATAACAGTCATAGAAAAAATAGTTTAAAAATAATAAAGTCTTTAAAGAAAGAGTAAAGTAATATATAAAAAAAAAGCCATGTAAGAATGGAAATACTGGGCTACTGGATCATGTACGTTGCGTTACTGATGCTGAATTTTTTTTAATGCTGATGAGTGAACCGCAGCTGCTGAGGGACGTTGGATTGTGGAAGGGACTGCTGAATTAAACCAGCCTATATACTTCAGGTATGTCTTGGCTTCAGAATGGAAGTTGGGAAATACATTGCATTGGCGGAGTGGTTGTGCTTTTGTACCACGGGAAACCAAAAGCTATGGATTCCTTCCAAATTAATCAGGATTTGGTTGGGGGAGACCTCCTGAGGATCTTGGCTGCAGACATGAGTGAACAAGCCTGGAAAGACCACAAGACAGGTGACATGGATGCTGATCTCTCTGCAGGGGAATGGCTCTGAGACTGGGTGAGACACAATTCTTGTTGGTTACAGAATTCTCATGACTTATTATTACATGTTATCCTTGTATATGGCATGGATAGATATGTATTACAGTCTGGATATGCAATCCAAATGGACTTATGATGTTTTTTACCTATTCAAACACAGAACAAAAAATCAACGTTAGCTGACTTGTATATACCACACATGCCATACTTGTGTTAATGCAGATATATGTTACCTTAGAAAGTTTGTGTGTTTTCAATAAAAAAGGACCAGACACTAATAATGACAAGTAGTCCAGTTGATCCAGCCTCTCATAATGCCCCTGTTATAGTTTCCTCAAAATTTTGCATTCTGAACAACTTCAAAACTGCTAGCTGAGATGGTCCAGTCTCACAGACTACTCCAGCCAAGACTTCAGATAAGCTCTATGCTTTCCTATTACACAGAGACTAAACAAAAAAGTAGTACAGCTAGCTATCCTAGGATTTGACCATTATCTCATTTTCTACAGGGCACTCTAAATATGCCTTTGCCCCAAGACAACAGGAAGCAGTCTAGAGAACACAATATCCACATTCCTAAGAGGTGGAATGGGTAGTTTTTGGTTGTTTGGTGGGTTATAAATGTTTGTCATCATTCAGGGGGGTTGCTTACAAGTTGTTGTTAGTCATGGTCAGGGAAAAACCCGAACAATGGAGATTAGATTCAGGAATCTCTTTCTGAAGGAAAAAAGGGGAGATATAATATGGAAATGATGGGATAAAGGAGTGGATTGTTGAGTCTACTTTTAAACTGAAAAACTACTAGTCTCAAATATTTTACATTGGTATGGATTTTTGTATATTGATACAAATTTAGGGTTATTTTTGTTATACTGTATGTATGTTTCTACTCGTTTAAGGTATTGTACCTATGCAGTTCATTTAACAATGTAATGCATATTTCTAGTCCTTGAAAGTTATTATTATAAATTATCTATGACAATTAAAAAGTACAGGTTAGTAGTTAGTCATCTTTAACAATCAAACTTATAGTCATATGAAGTATGTTTTCAAGGTCAAACAGAGATACATTTTGTATAGATAGGTGGTCTTCAAACACTTCGGAGACCTTCAAACACTTCAGAATATGGCATGTAAAATGTTTTAATGACATAAGGCTTTACATGACAATGAGACACATTTTTCCTGGTAGCACCAATTTACTTCAAAAAAGGGAGATGGGCATCAAAGAACCTCCATATGGAGTTTGCTTTCTTTGTGGTAAAATTAGCTACTAGACAAAGAAACTGCCCTTGCCTCAGCTGCTGAAAATATGCTGCCCAAATTGGCCAAGCAGGACACAAAAGAAGGCGACTGCTAAACTATTAAGACAAGGTAGAACAATCCCTCAAAATTCCTGCTTCACAGAAAATTCTGTCAGATATTCTAGGCCTGTAGGCCAAAGATGGATGCCCCAATGTTACAGAGAAATGTTGGGTGACTGTCCAGACAGTCAACTGTTTCTGTCATTTCCATAATTTTGGAAGTTGCTTGCTCTGCACTTCCTGTTTACTTGGAAAGTACATTATATCCTTCTCAGGTCTCTGATGTATTTGAAGACTAGATAGAGTTATATTCTTCCTTGTTACCAAATTCAAAAAATAAACTTATATAAGTTTATAGGTTGAGAGACATAAAAGCTTAAGTTGTTTATCTAAAAAGATGTTTTAAGGTCTAAAAATACATTTTTAAGGATGGTAATAAAAGTAATGATAGAAAATGGTTTAGGTATGAAACTTTAAGCTCATCAAGATAGGACAGATAATAAAGTAATTTCTCCATATCTGCCAATACAAATGGACTGGACATTATAAATATAATTCTTATTTGATAATTTTTCTTATTGCATATAGTTTTACTGTATTATAGTTAAAACATTTCCTTTTTACTTAGACAAAAAGGGAGGAATATGTGAAAAGGTATTTCTGTGATTAGTGTAATAAAAAGCTGAATTGTCAATAGCTAGGCAGAATGTATAGGTGAGATTTCCAGGCAGAGCGAGAGAAAGAATGCTTGGGGAAAAAAGAAAGGTGGAGTTGCTAGCCAGATGCAGAAGAAGCAGGATGTGCAATAAGGAGATGAGGTAACAAGCATCATGGAAGAATGTAGATTTAAAAATATGGGTTAATTTAAGTTATAAGAACTAGTTGGGAACAAGCCTAAGCTAAGGCCAAGTTTTATAATTAATATTAAGTCTCTGTGTCATTATTTGGAGTCTGGTGGTCCCAAGAAGAAAGTACTAATATATAAACAGATCAGAAATAAATATTTTAACCTACAAGTAAACAACTGTGAAGCATACCTGCCTGCTCTTGGTCATGAAAGTCAACTCTAAAGCTCCCTTCCTGGTCAGAGGGCATTACTAAGACTGCATTCAACCCTCCACAGTTCTGGAATACCAATGCTTGCACTGCAGCAGTTATTTTTAGTTAATTTTCTGTTTCTATTTAGTATGAAAAGGCTGTTTCTGTATGGCAGAACATCTTAAAGGTACTGTATCCATTTTGTTTTGTTTAAGTTTTCTCAGGTCCTATGGAAATTTGAACCCCACTTTGGGCATCAAAATGTAGTTGGTTGTTATTTTACTTTTTTGGCTCTTTGCTCTTTGGTGGGCCTGCCACCCAACTCCCAAATAAATAATACACACAGAGACTTATTATTTCTTATGAATGCCTGACCTTAGCTTGGCTTATTTCTAGCCTGTGGGTGGAGTTTTCCCATCCCAGGAGCCACTTTCAAATTACCACACATTAATTGTAAATGCTCAGCCAGTACCTCAGGCTTATTGCTAACTAGGTCTTACATTTTAAGTTAACTCATATTCCTTATTTATGCTCTGCCACTTGCCAGTACCTTTCTTTCTTTGTTTTTTTTTTTTTTTTTTGGTTTTTTTCGAGACAAGGTTTCTGTATGTAGCTTTGCGCCTTTCCTGGAACTCACTTGGTAGCCCAGGATAGCCTTGAACTCACAAAGATCCGCCTGGCTCTGCCTCCCGAGTGCTGGGATTAAAGGCGTGCGCCACGGCTGCCCGGCATTGCCAGTACCTTTCTTAGCATGATATGTTCATCTCCTGCTCCCTCTGCATCTGGCTGATGACTCCTCTGACTCTGTCCTCCTTCCCAGAGTTCTCTGTGTCTGGCTATCCTACCTATAATTCCTGACTGGCTACTGGCCTGTCATCTTTTTATTAACCACTGAAAGCAATATATATTCACAGTGTATGGAAGGATTATTCCTCAGCATTTCCCCCTTTTTGTCTAATTAAAAAGGAAGGATTTTAAAATATATATATCACAACAGTTATTAAGTAAGAATTACAGTTATAATATCCAACCCATTTGTATTTGACAAAATTAGAGAAAATATTTTATTATCTATCTTATCTTTGTGAGTCTAAAGTTTTATACCTAATTTGTTTTCTATCATAACTAAAGAAAAGTAAAAGTTTAACTATTTAGTCCTTAACTCCATCAAAGACCCCAGAAAGATGAAATGTTACCTAATGACAGGGACATCTAACTGCCTGGACAGTCATCCAAAGTTCCTCTGTAACATTGGGGCATCCAAGTTTGGTCTATATGACTAGCATATCTTTCCTATGAAGGGGAATTTTGAAGGACTGTCCTACCCTGTCTTGGCAAAATTTGGTAGTCACCTTTCTTGCATCCTGCTGGTCCAGTTTGGACAGTAAATATCAGCAATTGAGGCAAGGACACTTTCTTTGCCCACATGGCTAGGTTTTGCCATAAAGTAAACAAACTCCATATGGAGTTTATTCAATGCCCATCATCTTCTCTGAAGTAACTGATGCTGCTAGAAGCAGACATGTATCACTGTTGAGAAAAGTCTAAGTTATTAAAACATTTTAAATACCATATTCTATAGGTCTTGGAAGTGTTTGAAGACCATCTATATATCTCTGTATACTTAGAAAACCTAACTAACATGACTATAAGTTTGCTATTAAAGATGACTATTAATCTGTATTTCTTAATTATATATTACATTTTTAAATGAGCTGCATAAACATAATACCCTAAACAAAAGTAGAAATATACATACAGCATAACAAAATTAACTTTAAATTTGTATCAATATATCAAAATCCATATCAATGTAAAATATTTAAGATTAATAGTTGTTTTTTGGATTAAAGTAGATTCAATAGTCTGTCCTTTTATCGTATCATTTCTATATCCCCCTTTTCTTTTTAGAATGAGAATCTAATCTTCTTTGTTTAGTTTTTTTCTTGACCATTACCAATAACAACTTTTAAGTAACCCCCCTCTTTAAATGATAGTAAACATCTATGACTCATTTTTTGGGAATGTGGGTGTAGTTCTCTAGACTGCTTCCTGCTGATTGAAGGCACTGGCATCTTTGGGGAAACCTTGAGAAAATCAGGATAATTGTTAAGTCTTGGCTGGAATATTCTGTGAGGCTGGATCATCTCAGTCATCAGCCTTGAAGCTGTTTTGGATGCTGGACCATCCGTTTTCATTGGTGTCTGATCCTCTTGCTCTGAAAATACATAAACTTTTAAAGGTAACGTACATATCTGCATTAATACAGTTATAGACTGTGCATTGTACATAAGTCAGCCAAAGATGGTTTTTTGTTATGTGTTTGAGCAGGTAAAATATATATCATGTATCGTGTAGTTCTTTGGAGTTTATTTCTTTATGTTTGTAGCCAGGATTTTCAGGGAGTCTTCCTCGACCAAACCTGATTTTTCTTAACCCAGAATGAATCCATAGCCTCTCATTTCCTGTAGAAATAAAAACTTAACCACTCCCCCAAAGTAACATATCTTTTAACTTATATTTTGAAGTCAAGATATTTTTAAAATACATAGATTGGTTGAATCTAGCAGTTTTCATAATCCAGTATCTCTCAGCAGGCAAAAAAAAAAAAAAGACAAAACAATAAGATACTATAGGATCCAAACTCTCTGTATAATTCCCATTTTTACATGGCTTATTATATTTTTATTACTCTATTTTTTAAGGACTTTTTTCTATCCTTTTTCCTTTCTCTCCCAAGTCTATGCATATTTTTTAAACACACAGTAACCTGTTTAGAGGGCTTTTTTTCCCCCCTGAATCTCTCTTTACTTCATATCTGTAACCTTTTCTGTCTGCATGAGTAAAAACCCTAAACCCACCATGCAGCATGCTGGCAGAGCTCTCAAGCCTACAGGCAGTGGCTGTGAGATGCCTCTCTGTATTGTGGCCTGTGAGAGAGACTGCAGGAACTGCCACACCACTTAGCTCATGGTGCTTGGCAGCCAGCTCCATCTTACAGGCAGCTGTTGGCATGAGACTGTGAGACTCCTTGTTCTTGCTCCTTCTTCTGATCATCTTGCTTCTCTCTTTTTCTCCTATTTTTTTCTCTCTGCCTGCCAGACCCACCTAGCCTTTCTACTGCCTCGCTGTTGGCCATTCAGCTCTTTATTAAAGCAATCCGCTGTTTTAGAAAGGCAAAGTAACATAGCTTCACAGCTAAACAAATGTAACATAAATGAATGCAACACATCTTTGCATCATTAAACAATATCCCACTGCATAAACAAATGTAGCACATCTTAAAATAATATTCCACAACAAACAGTCTTAAGGCAGCCTGTGTTTTGAATCCTCATACGGAACTAGAAAGTTTAATCCTTCAGTTGGTTTCACAGCTTACTGCCTACCAACTTCCCAGCTTCACTCTAACATTCTATGCTTGTGGATATTTGGTTTCCACTTTGCTTCATTCAGTTTCTGGTCTATTTGCATTAACCCATTGTATGCTTTTCTGGATTGTTACATTACTTATTATATGACTGGGGAATGGGGGAGCTAGGCTTGCCTTTCTTCTCAGAGCTGCTGGGTTGAGCTTTCTAAACATAAAGCTGATTCTCCTCTTCCCTGTTGTTGCTTTGCTCGTCAGAATCATGATAGGAAGCCACCACTGCACATGGAGAACTGAGAACTGTAAAATGAAGGCTTCCCTTAGGGGCTCGGAGCAAGATTAAAGCAATGCAAAAGCTCCCGGGACTATTAAGAGGAAAACTATGCTACTGTTAGTCTTCTTAGGAGAGAACGCAGAAGCTGGCCTTGGTGGTATACATGCTCACAATCCCACCACTCAAGAGGCTGAGGAAGAGGATGTGAGAATTATAACCAATAATTCTCACAAGGCCCTTTCTCAGAAAGCACGACAAGCAAACCAAAAGGAGGTAAGAGGAAGCCTTTACCAAGGTCTGACATGCAGGTGGACAATGGGAAACGGCCACCAAATGAGACTGTGGCCTTCCGAAGATGAACAGCCATTGTTGTGCCCCATTGACACAGGGCACGGGGCCAGAGACAGAGTATTCAGTGGGGATGGTTTATTGAGGTAAAGTTCTTATCAGAAATCTGGAAGAGATTAAGGAGAGCAGAAAGAGGAAAAGGGTGGAATTGGGTAAGAATGAGTGCAGTAGAGTCTTGGGGTCCTAAATCTAAATCCATATAAAACTCTAGCGCACAGGAGGTACACAGAACTTTCTATTCACAGAAGAGAGACTAGCGCTGCGATATCCCTCTCTGTCATCCACTGGCTACAGGGTAGCCCTTAGGGGAAGAAGGACTATAAATTCTCAAGCATCTCTGGTGAAATACTTTCATATTCTGAGAGCAATCTTACAAAGAAAGGGACCAGTGCAAGCAACTGTCAAACAAAATGCACCAACCAAAGGCTGGCTGCACCATCCAGCCATGGATATTGAAGGGGTCCCAAGAACTTCTGCTATGTTGACAATTTCTAGTTCTCAGATGCATTTGCTTCTGGAATTAAGATTTTCCCATTTGGCCTCTGCTTCTTTACAATAGGGTTGGTCTCAGTTCCTGGAGACGCTTGTAAGAGAGGCATTAGCAGGGAAAAAATTATAGCTTTCTCTGCTGCAATTAGTCTCAGGCCTGCAAATGATACTCATCTTCTCTTTTACCCACAATTCTTGACTCCTCATACCTGCAGATGGTCCAGGTGGCTTGTCTGGAGCGGTAACTCAGATCTTTATTTCCAAGAAGCTTATTTCCTAGTTACTGTGTTTGTCCCAGACAATGATTACTATACTTTTTAATTTATAATTAAAGTCGGGCAGTACCAAGACATACCTGCGGTTTACCCAAAAACCAAATATATTCTTCCAGACCCCTACTAAGTAACAGCACTGGGTCGCCTTAGATAATCTGGCTAAATAACGATGTTCATATTAAAATATGTCAGTATAACCCAAACTGCCATTTTGAGAATTCTTTTCTGCTGGCAGGTCTATTGAAGAGCTTAAAGTGTCGGGAGTCAATCATGCTTTTATATTTAGCAAAACTCTTGGTGTGTCTCTGTTTGCATCTCTGCTGCCGTGATAAAACATTGACTAAAACCAACCACTTGGGGAGGAAAGGGTTGCTTGTCTTACCTTTCCTTATTGCACTCCATCATTGAGGGCAGAAAGTGGAGCAGAAGCAGAGGCAGGACATAGAGGAAAAGCTGCTTACAGGCTTGCTTTTCATGCCTGCTCAGCTTTCTTTCATATACAACCCAAGACCACCTGCACAGAGGCAGGCCTTCCCACAACAGCCATTAATTGAGAAAATGCTTTATAAACATATCCAAAGGCCAGTCTGATGGACCGGGGTTCCCTCTTCCCAGATCGCTCTAGTTTGTGTCAAGTTGTCAAATCCTAACCATAGTCCCTGAACCAAACTACCCTTCCCAGAGAAGTCCCCCTGGATGCACGGGATCAAAGCTGAGGAAGAAAGAGGACCAAATTTCAACATCAAGCCCTGAGGTGGTGTTGAACCATAGATACTGTTTCTTCCATTTTTTTCATTTCTTAATTGGCAAATCTATCTGTTGTGGAACCAGCACCATATAACAGACCTTGGTGTCTTAGTTAGGATTTCTATTACTATGAAGAGACTCCATGAACACAGCAACTCTTATAAAGGAAAGCACTTAATTGAGATGGCTGCTTAAAGTTCCTGAAGTTTAGTCCATTATCATGCTGGAGAGCATGGTAGCTGGGAGTATGCCGGTAGGCAGGCAGGCTGATGTGGTGCTAGAGAATTCTACGCCTTGATCCAAAGGCAGCAGGAAGTGAACTGAGACACTGGGTGTAGCTTGGGCATATATGAGACCTCAAAGCCCCCTCCCCACATTGATACACTTCCTCCAACAAGGCCACACCTCCTAATAGTGTCACTCCCTTTGGGGGCCATTTCCCTTCAAACCATCACACTTGATTTAGGGTCAATGTCCTGCTTCCTAAGGGATAGCATCCTCATTTCATACTTCTCTCTCTAAATTAAAACTGCACACTACCTTTAAGAGAAGACCACTATTCTCATCATAGTAGACCAGGAATCAGGCAGTGATGCTAGGCTCCTGCCAGGTTAGAACCTTCAAAAGCTTTCCATTAGTGTTATACTTCCACCACCCAGGGCTGTATCCCCTAAGGTTCTACAGCTTCCCAAAGTAGTTTCACCTGTGGGAAGCAAACACTCAAACATGAGCTCACAGAGACCATTTCAGATTCATCCTGTAGCACTGTCTAATTAGGATCTCAGATTATCAAATATAAAAATGCAGAATCAAGAATTCATCATTCCTGATTAAGTTGGCTGCCCTCTTGTCCTAAGTCAAAGTTAGATAGGAACAGGAAGCTCTGGGACACTGTTGCCTAGCAGAGTGACGGGAGATCATTATTATGTACTGTTCTTAAAACTAGAGGAATGAGTGGAAAGTTTCCACTACAAAAAATCATCAACATTTGAATAAACCCATTAAGATGGATTTAGACATTATCAGTGCAAGCATGTATTGAGTATTACATGTTATCTCATCAATGTGCATATATTTTATGTCAGCCAACACCTTGACACCATTCTGATTATCATGATATAATCTCACATTAGCTTGTTCAGGACGGGAAACTTCTCTTCCTGCACACCACTGATGCATACAGTATCTACATATGACTTGGTAGCTGTGTTTTGTTATCATATCTGCTGACAAGATATCAGGGCTTGCATTCATGTAACTCATATACTAAGCAGTGTAATAGCCTCACATCCTAAGAGCAGTGATACTGCCATTTGGTTGTGCCAAAGAGCAATACTAATACTCTTCCATTAAGTGAAAAGATGGTGGTTCTTTCTGAGGAAATAAAAATCACATGCCTGTGGGAGTCCAGTTCCCACCTTTTGAGGGGTTCTTAGGTGGAGGAGAGAGGAATGAGGAATATGATATAGAAAGAGAGACCTAGCTGACGAGAAGAAAGATAGAAACACAGGATAGCTTCGGGAGGGCCTGTGCTGTGGGATGGTCTGTATGTCAAACATGTTGCTTATTGGTCAATGAATAAAA
>CABHPR010123493.1:0-23511 GCA_902168415.1 Peromyscus melanophrys
TCTCTCTCTCTCTCTCTCTCTCTCTCTCTCTCTCTCTCTCTCTCTCTGACAAAGTCTCAGATTTTCCAAGCTGGCCTTCAGTTCTGTTTTGGAGTGTGAAGATAAACCTGAATTTCTGATCTCCTTACCCACATCTTTTAGGTGCCAAGATTAGTGTTAAAAATTAAACAAATAAAAATGATGATGGTGCACGCCTTTAGTCCCAGCACTCAGGATCTCTTGAGTTCCAGGCCAGCTTAGTCTACAGAGCTAGTTCTAGGACAGCCAAGGCTACACAGAGAAGCCCTGTCTCAAAAAAACAAACAAAACTAAACAAAAATCTTTCTATGGATGGGTAAAGGTAATGTAAGGCCCTCAGTAAGGCCCTAAAGTTAAAATAATTCATTTAGTTAACTAAAGTAAAAGTTTTCCCACACTAAGATACAGCTCATTAGTCTAGCGCTTGTGTAGCAGAGTGAGGCCTTGTAGACATAAACCTGACACATTCTAGGTGAAAGACCTCCGAGTGAGTGGGTTGGGGATGTAGCTCAGTTTGTAGAGCGCATGCCTGATGCTGAGGTTCATCCCTAACACTGCATAAAGTGGGTATGGAAAGACTTTCTTTTTTCTTCCTGAGACAGGGTTTCTTTATATAGCCCTGGCTGTCCTGGAACTCACAGAAATTTGCCTGCCTCTGCCTCCCAAGTGCTAGGACTAAAGGTGTGTACCACTGCCACCACCACCTGGCTGAAAGACTAAAAAATAAACAAACAAAAATGAAAAACTTCTTCATTTTTGTTGAGGGAAAAGCAAATCATCTCTGTGCTATTCTGACTGGGCTAAAAGCTCCAGTGTCATAAACATCTGTAGCGTAGACCTCGTTGGGACAGTGCTATGAAGGGGGAACACGTAATTCAATCCAAAGGGGTGGAGGGATTGTTTTCCTAGTGTGTGGTGTCTGCTGACCAAGCTCTGAGCAGGGTGCTGTGGGCACAGGTGGGGCACTATTCTGCCCGTCTGCCGGGAGCTTAGAACCCTGGGGTGGGGATCAGGAGTTAAGTTGGTGGGTAAAACACAAGATCTCTGCACAGCGAAAAGCCACAAAATCCCACAAGCGGGATCAGGTTGCAGTAGGGTTCTTCTCGAGGGACAGACCCCCAGCTACAGCCTGACAGTGATATGGGCCCTTTGGAGCAAGCATCTTCACGTGCAGCAACCAGGGTGACCTGGATCCGGGGATAAGAGGCTCTAGAGAGCCAGCTAGGGGTGCAGGGGCATTATAGACAGTTGGGCTGGGCCTAAGGGGTGCTGCAAGATGAGCAGAGTGTAGCATGGCCACCCCAGAGGCACAGACACTATCCTATGCTGCCAAGGAGCCCTAGGGGATGGCCTTGGTGGGGAAGAGAGAAGCAGACAGGCCTTTATCTACTCCAAGCAGATAAAGAGGTCAGACCCACCCTCCGAGGGAACCAGAGTCTCTGTATGTGGCTACAGGGATGGCAGAAGAAAGAAGGACAAACTGCCAGCAGCGACTTTTCCGAGTGCATCTATGAGGCCGGCTGATCTTGTGGGTGAAGGCTGCTCCAGTGGGGTGCTGCAGACAGACGGGGAAGTCTGCTCCTTCTATGACAGCTACCCACTGCTGGAAAGGACCAGCGGGAACCACTTTCTAGTAACCTGTTCCTACTGCACTGTGGAAAAGTGTAGGTCAGTGGCAGGCTGGACACCTAGCAAGAGGACTGGTTTGAGGAGTGAGTTCTAATGGGTGGTCAGTGGTGATGGGGTCATGGTCTGGAGTTCAGGGAAGAGGAAGACGCAGCGCCTCTACCATGCCTGGGAAGACAAACACACGGGTACTAGCCACAGGCCCCTCATAGCAGAGCCCATGTCCTGGTGAGAAAGACTGGACAGGGGACAGGAGTTGGAGGCTTTTAGCCAGCCAGAGGCTCATGGTCTCATGTCTTCTGCACGTTCTTCCTGACAGCAGTACCATAGGATTTACTCTACACTGCACAGAAGCATCACAGGACACACTCACCCATGCCATGGTTCACATGTTATACACATGCCCCACATGTCAGTAACAGGACACTCAGATGCTCCCAGAGGAAGAGAGCCCTTACTTGAAACGTGGTCCGATGGCTGCCACATGCCTGTTCATGCTCCCCTTGGCTCCACCGATGTTCAGGGACATGGAGCGCTGCAGCAGACTTGAGAAGATCTCCACCTGGTCAGAGCTACAGTACTTGGCGATCTCAAACCGCTGTACCAGGAACTGGGTAAGAAGGTAAGCAAGCTGTGTAAGTTGGGGTGGGCCAGTCTCATCCCAGTGCTAGTGAGAACAGCTTGTAAGAGGGGATCTGGGTGACAGGAAGGCAGGGAGAACCGGAGAGGAGTCTATGGGGGCCCCATTCTCTCAGGCCAGGGCCCCTAGGCTGGCTGGTATGCCAGCCCACTGCAGGGTCCCCGAGGCTGACCGTACAAAGCACAGCAGAGCTTGGTAGGCACGTACATCGATCCAGATGTAGTGGGGTGTCACTTCAGGGGGACAGGGTCTGGGCTGACTTGCTTCTGACGCTGCCAGGGGGTCTGCTTCCCTGGTCTCAGCAGAAAAGAGGCCGGACTTCTGCTCCACTGTCATGTGCCAGGCGCCCGCCATCTCCCGCATGAACTGCAGGCGGAAAGAAGTGTCAGCGCCTCCAGGAAGCACAAGGGTGGCTCAGTGTGGTGGCTTGTGCCTGTGGTCCCAGCACTCAAGAGCCTGAGGCAGGAGGACTGTAATGAGTTCAGGTTTGGCTGGACTACAGAGTGAGTTTCAGAACAACCAGTGCTACAGAATGAGGCGCCTTCTTAAAAAACAAACACAAAATAAAACAATACTGGATAAATCTAGGAAAGTATGAAATAGTATCACATAACCCCATGTCCCAGGGCAGCTCCTATGTGTTTAGTGTGTGTCCTTCAGTCTTTTCCTCAGACTGACCGTCACCCCAACCCACAGGCCCAGCAGGGCAGAGTGTAAGACGTGGTGCATCTGTGATGTACCTAACACAGCGTAGGCCCTCCACAGGCTCTGTCCTGGTCCATCTTGGAAACAATTCTGAAAACTATCTGTACTAAGGAGGGTAAGTACCATATGCAGGCTTTACAGAGGCAGGCCTTCATTAGCTTGTCAGATTTGGGAGTGGCTTTGGAAATCCAAGAGAGGCAGGCTGCAATCGCCAGGGCTGAGTCAGTGCCTTGGCTTAGCCACACTGAACCAGGGCCCTTTCTGCTTGGAGGTAGGAGGGCTGTCCAGGGAAAGCAGAGCAGTGGCCTGGAAGAAGTGAGTGCTAAACAGAGGACAGGCTCCATCTGACAGCGAGGAAGCACCGGCAATGTGTGGGCTACACAAGGCACGGGTGAGGCAGATGCTCTGGCTCCCTTTCCAACACCGTTATTTACTATCTTGCAAGATGCAGTTCAGAGGCTGCGGATACTGCAGTAGAATGCTTGCCTCATATTTGCAAGGCCATGGATTCAAGCTCCAGTTCCAACACACACACACACACACACACACACACACACACACACACACACACACTGCTCAGGATGGCCCAGTGGCTAGTCACTGTTGTAGAATATTTGTTTACACTGAAAAGACATGTCTCTGCCTAAGGCGTCTTCTGATTGGTTTAATAAAGAGCTAAATAGCCAATAGCTAGACAGGAAAGAATAGGTGGGACTCCCAGGGAGAGAGAGAACTGGAAAGGAGAGGTGGGGTGCAGCAAGACATACCTTACAGAGGACAGGTAGCGGAGCCACGTGGTAGAACATAGATTAATAGAAGCGTGTTAATTAGTTATATGAGCTGGGGGGGGAAGTCTAAGCTGAGGCCAAGCTTTCATAGTTAGGTCTTCATGTCATTATTTGTGAGCTGGTGGTCCCAACGAGAAACTATACTACCAGTCACAGGGATTTCCACTTAGACTCCTGTGCCTTGGGCTGACTGCTGGGTTCTCATGAGCACTGAAGAGCAAGATGGGAGCCAACCAGGCAAGGCTCAGGAAAAGCCCAGGCATGCTTTCTAAAATGGCATCTCAGTTCTCTTCCCTCCGGCTGCCCGAAGCACAGATGCCGTGAGGGTGAAGACGACAAAGGCCACTTGTGCTGCGGACAGCACTGTCCTAGGTGGGAACCAAGAACACCAAGGGACTACACCTGCCAGTGGCTTCTCTTGGAGTCTGGCCTCTGCCTACAGTTAGTACAGGGAATCCAGGGCTGATGGGGCTAAGGAGCCATGCAGAGGCCAGACCCGCTCATCTAAGATCCACTTCTGTGCCAGGGCCTCCCAGACTCTGGGGACAAACAAATGCACATGGTCAAGAAGTACGCAAGAGACAGAGGATGCTAAGCTTGAGAAAGCAGCAGTGTGGAGCGAGGAGGGAGCATGTTCTAGGCAGGGTAGCCAGGAAATGCTGGTGGGACGGCTGGGAACACCGGACACAAATCCTGGAGACGGCCAGCAGTGACACAGTCACCCAAGGAAAGGACAGGACACGCAGCTGGGCAGGGACCTAGCACTCTGCCGCAGAGCAGGGGAGAAGACAGAGTCTGTCAGTCTAGATGAGTTGGTGGAGAGCAGCAAGGGGTCTGGGAACCAGAGACTCAACCCAGTGCAGGTTTTCCTGGCGTGCTCCTGCGGCACACAGGGGAGGGTGGGGCAGGGAACTCACTGGTGGTTTGAAGGAGATGTCCCCAGAAGTCCTGGGCACTTGAACACTTGCCCCAGTTAGTAGCTGTTTGGGAAGGTACAGGAGGTGTGGCCTTGCTGGAGGAAGCCTATCACTGCAGGAAGAGGCCTTGAGGTTTCAAGGCTCTGCCTTTAGGGCTGTTTCCTGCCTGTGGTTTGAGATGTGAGCTCTCAGCTACTGCTCCAGCAACCTGCTGCCTACTACCCACACTCTGCCATCATGAACTCTAACCCCATGGAACCATGAGCCCCAAATAAACTCATTCTTTTATATGTTGCCTTAGCCGTGGTGTTTTATCACAGCAACAGAAAAGTAACTAATGCACTGGGTATGGTGGTTTAATGAGAGTGCCCCCCAGTCTCAGGTATTTGAACACTTCGTCTCCAGTGGGTAGCACTGTTTAGGGATGTTATGGAACCATTACGGGGTGTGGCCTTGCTGGAGGAAGCACAGCACTGGGGGGTGGCGGGGCTTGAGTTCACTCACTGCCTTGTGATTGAGAAGTCAGCCCTGAGCTCTCAGCTGCCTGCTCGGACACCCAGCTGTCATGACTGCCATTTACAGACTCACCCTCGGGAACCACAGCCAAAATAAAGCCCTCCTTCCATAAGTCGCTACGTCACAGTCTGAGAAAAATAACACACTGGGGCTGCCTGAAGGTCAGGGGAGAGACAAAGGAGGCCGGGCCACAAGGGTAGCTGGAATGCTGGGTTGTGACCAAGTTCTGGATCTATGTAAAGCTAGCAGGTGGCCACTTGTAGGAAGTGTGGAAAGGAAACTCTAAGATGTCTGTGAGGAGTCCGGTCTACACAGAGAGGTGAGGTAGGTATGGGATTGACCACAATGAGGTGTCCAAAATAGGAAGCAACTGGGGCTCTGTAGCCCAGGCTTTCTTGTGCTACTGGAGGTTGAACCCAAGACCTCACATATACCAGGTAAGTGCTCTTCCACTGAGCTATATACATAAAGCTGGGGTTTTTTTGGCTAAATAAAAAAAAAATGTGTGTGAGTGCTTTGCCTGCGTGTGTGTGGGTGCCACGTACATGTGGGTCCTGGAAACGGAATGCAAGTCCTCTGTAAGAACAGCAAGTGCTCTTAACTGCTGAGCCATCTGTCCAGCCCCCTTTCTCCAACTTTGGAGACAGGGTATCAGTAAATCTGTCAGGTGGGGCTTGAATTTTGGATATTCCTGATTCAGCTTCTTGAACAGCTAGCTGGATTATGAACTTAGGTAACCCCAGGTCCAGCTGTAGCTGACCCTGACTCTGTCAGCTGGGGTGCTCGTCCGCTAACCTCGTGGCACTTGGTGGCCGATGACTGGCACACACGGAAGACTGTGGTACCAGGAATGGAGCTGCTGGCAGTTCTGAAGGCGACGCTGGGCTGGCCGGGAAAGGGTGTTGGGTGTGCATGCTGAGTGGTCCCTGCCAGCCCCCCACCTGCCCCATCTCCTTCTTTCTCCTTTTAAAGACATGATTTCACTGTGTAGCTCTGGCTGGCCTGGAACTTGCTATGTAGACCAGGCTGGCCTTGAACTCACCGAGATCCACCTGTCTCTGCCTCTGCCTCCCGAGGGCTGGGAACAAGGGTGTGCACCACCAACCCCAGCCATGAAGCTTCTCTGGGAAGGAGTCTCTGGGAAGAACAGTTAGAATCCCACCATGGGTGCTGTCAGGACTCACGGCCTGGGACAGGTATTATGTGAGGTATGTGCTCTGCCATGTGAGACACTAAGGCTCCTTAGGCGCTCACATAAGCCACCCTTAAGACAGACTGCAGGTTCAGACATTCCAGGGCACCTGGAATCCAAGATGCAAGGGAGAGCTGACAACAGTGGTCACGAATACTGCTCTACCCTGTGACATTGAATCAGTTCAGTTCTCTGCCTTTAGAATCTGCATGAGGGGTGTGGTTCTACAAACCGTGGGTGGGTGGGTGGGAGCCAGACACAGCAGAGAAGAGACCATGCCTCAAAACCAAGTAGGTACATTGAAAACAATGCATGGGGGTAGGGCTGGAGAGATGTTCGGGGGTTAATAGCACTTGTTCCTATTGGAGAGGACCTGGGTTCTGTTCCATGTACCCACGTTAGCTCCCAGCCATCTCTAACTTCAATTCCAAGGGATTTGATGCCCTCTTCTGACCTCCTCGGGTACTAGGCATACATGGGGTGCACAGACACATGTGCAGACAAAATAATTATACACACAAAATAAATAAGCAAATTTATAAAAATACTGTATAAAAATTTCTTCAGGCTACACATGATGTACATGATATATACATGAACATGTATCTTGCATATGGGACTTGTGTTTCATAAAATATATTTTATTATCCACATGCAAATATTCTGAAATCTGAAGAAAAAAATCCAAAATCTGAAATAGCTTCTGTAACAAGCATTTCAGAAAAGGCATACTCAACATGTATGACCTTCCCTGGAGGCTTCATGAAGTAGTAGATCTAGAAACACAGACTTGTGTTGTAGGATATTATTTCAAGGCGTGTTATTTTGTTTATGCTCTGGAACGCTTGTTTAATGATACAAAGATGTGTTTGATTAAACAAAATTCACCTGTGGTCAGGAGGCTGAGTCAGCAGCTAGCTGAGAGGAAGTGGTAGGGAGGAGCCAGGTGAGAAAGGGTTTATGGGGGGGGGGCGAGGAGACACACAGGGGCTTTTTGGGGGATGGGAACAAGGACAGGAGGTGAGCTCCTTGCTATTCAGCCTCTCTGAGGAGCGGAATTCCACCTTAACCTTTAAATCCTGAGTTCTTTAGAGGGACAGAGGTTTGGTTAAGTTCCCTTCGTAGCTTTAAAGAGTCAGAGCCTGAGGAAACAGAATTCCCTGGGCTACGGTTCTTGCAGCCTACCTGCGGGTAGTGGAGGAGCTGCAGATGCTGTCGGACAGCTGTGGCTTAAAAGGTAGCAACAAATAAAGGGACAACAGACCTAGGGTAAGGTGTCTGATCCCACAGTTAGGACGTCAAGAAAGCAGCTGCTCCCAGTGAGATCTGGCATCAGTGGGCATGCAACAGACAGCCTGCGGCTGTCATCAGGCTGCTTTCCACCCTGAGCCTTCCATATACCGGCTCTATAAACACCACTCCATCACCATACCTTTTACACACACAACATTCTTTCTGCAGACCAAGAAGTGGAGGGCTTGTCCTGGTGGCAGAGCCAGGGCAGCCTCTCCACCCCTCATCCCACCCACCCACAGAGCTACGCTGGGCTCAGTCTCTTACAGGCACTTCAATTCCATTCTTGCCAGCCAGCAGCCACTCCCAGCAGGCCAACGCAGTCTCCATGCCATGCTCATTGAACATCCGGAGGGGACCCCAACACAGATGATGGAGGAGCTGCGGGTCACAATCTGGAACCAAACACAAATTAGTCAAAGGCTTCTGATTCTGGCTGGGCCTGAATATGACTTCCCTAGGCTGACATGAGAGCCAGCGTTAGCCGGGGCCAACAGGACCTTTTATTTACTGCTGGCTCGTGAGAGATGAAACAGATTTCGACTAGCAGAGCTCCAGCTCTTTCTTGGACAGGATTCCAGGTTATCAAGGATTTCTAAGCAAACACTCACTTAGAAACAAACCCAGAATCCCATGGAACTTCTGTGTGTTACCTTTGCTGCTAATGATCATTGCAGTCAGTTTGAACATGGCCTGTGTGTAGTGCTGAGGATTACTGTGGTCCAAAGCTGTAATCAGATCCTGAACCATCATTTTGTTCAGGTCAGATATCTGGCCTGTGGCTCCCGAGAACCGGATCATCCCATGTACCTGTGAAGAGGTGTGTTTGTTAGCAATGATGCACTGAGCACCTCTTCTAGAAAGTGGAGACATGTGCTCATCACTGCACACAGTGCTAACCTTGGCGAGCGCATAGGACATAAGCTAGATAAATAAAGTTCCTTCAGATTCAATGACTCAAGCTACAAGCCAGCTACACCATTTTTTCTTATATAATTTTTCCCCAGAAAGTGTTGTTTTATTATTCATCTACCTGGCCATATAGGAGATAGAACTCTTTCCAAAAAATAAACCTATGCCCCAAAGACGAACTTCCTGCTGTCACAACATCATTCAAAAGGACCTGGACTAAGCTCTCTCAGCAATTCTCAGCATGTGACCAGCACATGCTGAGTATAACATGGGACTCTCTGCCAGGGCTCACTGGAGAAGAAAAGCCACTGAGTTAAGCAAGAAGCAGAGTATTTGGGGGGTGGGGGTGGGCCAACTCTCAGAGACTACTCTGGTAAAGTCTGTGAGATGCCAGTCTCCACCTTCAGCGTTACCCTGGGAAACTCTGGTGTGAGTGGAGGCCATCAGTGGAGTCAGCAGACACGGTTCCCGAGCCTGCTTTTGGCAAGCTATTTAATCTCAGGAGCCTCTGTTTCTTTACCTGTAAGACTAGACTATTGGGACATACATCTTAGCACGTGTCCAGGAGAATGCATGACACTCAGCACATGTTTGCTACCACTTAACAGAATGCCTTGGCGTGCTGGAGTGTGTCCACATGACATCACTTTCTGCAGAGGTGCTAAGTAACTGTCATAAATGCACCAGAATGTGCCACTGATTTTGCTCATACCCAGGTTCCTCAAGTCGCCTGAAATAAGTAAATTCCATATCATACAGATGCCTCATTCATATAGCCAGATGGCATAAAACCAAGATGCTCAGAGCAGCCTCGGACACAGGGAAGAGAGGTACCTCGCCTGCATAGCGGTTGCGCAGATTCAAGGATGCCATGAAGTTGGAGTAATCTTTCTTCACACAGGCTGGCCGTTCAGTTAGCTGAGTTGCCTACAGACAAGGATAGAGAATTACTTTAGAAGGCAAAACGTCATCTTTTTCTTATATTTAACTTGGTAAACCAAAGTCCAAGTAGGAAGTCAAGTTCTAATGCAAAGACATGCAGTCTTCAGCGCTGGCAAGCTAACATAACAAAACATCCAAGAGCACTCTCTAGAGACTATATGTCTCATGGAGAAACTAAAAAAAACAGTTTTTTTTTTGTTTTTTGTTTTTTTTTTTTTTGGTTTTTAAGACAGGGTTTCTCTGGGTGGCCCTGGCTGTCCTTGCACTCAGAAATCTGTCTGCCTCTGCCTCCAGAGTGCTGGGATTAAAGGCGTGGACCACCACCAACCACTACCACTACCCCCTGGATAAAATTTAAATTTTTTTATTTTATTTTATTTTTTATTTTTTATTTTTTTGGTTTTTCGAGACAGGGTTTCTCTGTGTAGCTTTGCACCTTTCCTGGAGCTCACTTGGTAGCCCAGGCTGGCCTTGAACTCACAGAGATCCGCCTGGCTCTGCCTCCCGAGTGCTGGGATTAAAGGCGTGCGCCACCAACGCCCGGCTTAAAATTTAAATTTTTAAAAAACGTATTTTTCCAGTTTCCATGCAAATATAGATTGTATGTTGAACGTCTGTTTCCTCCCTCCTCTCTTGCTCCTCTCCCTCCCATGAGTCCCCAGGCTCCCCTAGACAGTTTCATGTGTTTATATCTACTCTGGTGTCTGTCTTTCTGATGCTACTCCATCTTGTTGGGGTGACCACTTCCAGTGGCATCCAAAAGCCTGTCGATGCTGGCTTCATCTGACGTGAGAGCTAAGGAACAGCGCTGCCGCTGAAGTGTCTGCACACAAGCATGAGGCCTCAGGATCCAGAACTTGGAAGGTGTGCGTCTGTGGCCTGTGGTCCCAGTGCTGGGGAGGCGAGGACAGACGCATCCTTGGAGCTTGTTGGCCTGCCGTGCTAGCTGAGCTTGAGGTTAAGTGACAGACCCTGTCTCAAAAAGTAAGGTGGGGAGCTGGAGGAATGGTTCCACACATAAGAGCTAGTTGCTCTTTCGAAGGACCTGTATTCAATTCCAAGCACCAAAAAGATGGCTCACAACTGTCTGTAACTCTAGTTACAGGGTATCTGATGCATCTTCTGGCGTCTGCAGACACTGCACATATGTGGTGCACAGATACACATGTAGGTAAAACACTCAAACACATAAAAATATAAATAATCCTTTTAAAATTATTTTTCAAGACAAGGTTTCTCTGTGTAGTCCTGGCTGCTCTGGAACTCACTCTATAGATCAGGCTGGCCTCGAACTCACAGAGATCTGCCTGCCTCTGCCTCCTGAGTGCTGGGATTAAAGGTGTGTACCACCACCGGCCGGCACATAAATAAGGTGAAGAGTGATTAAGTGAAACAACCTATGTTGGCCTCTCCACATATGTGTATGATGAGAGATGTCACTGAGAATGTGGAGTTGGGGACTACAGTCTCCTTTGCTTTCACAAGACAGAGGCACCTTAGTTAGGATCTCAAGCACAACCAACATAAACACAGATCAGAAGCATCTTTTTCTATTTATCTGGAGTCCACTCAGCTGGACGTGGTGGTGCTCGCCTTTAATCCCAGAACTCGAGAGCCTGAGACAGGTGGATCTCTTTGAGGCCAGCCTGGTCTACATAGCAAGTTCCTGACCAGCTTCATGAGACATTCTACAAAACAAAGCCACCACCACCACCAACAACAACAACAACACCAACACCACCAACAAAATCCCAAGGGTCTTCTTACTTGTAACCTATAACTTTCTGAGAACAAAGATGAAGCTCTTTCCAGCAAAACAGATCCATTGCAAGCTGGCTGGCTAGTGCCTAGAAAAGAGCACTCAGCTTGTTAAGTCCTGCCCTCTGCTCACATGTGTTCTCCAAGTGCCACGTGGAGAGCCCAAGATAGAGAGACTCTTGGGGACATGAGAAGGGGAAGAAGCCCTTACCCCGGGAACTGGATGAAGTCAACAGAGCAAGGATTCCAGCGCGGTGTGTAAACAACCGCTTGAGATTCTTCTTTCCTAGCCATGAACCTGTAACTTCCCAAGATTCCCACCAGAGACCACCAGCTCCTGGTTGACTTTAGCACATAATCCCACTCAAGGCGTCTCTGGAGCCATCTCACCCGTCCCACTTATCCAGTGAGAGAGAAAAGGAGAAAAGGAATCTTGAGATGTAACCAGTGAGTGAGTCACCAGGATGCTCTGTGGAGCCTGTGCCCACACCTGGACGTGCCCACACCTGGACGTGCCCACAGCTGGACGTGCCCACACCTGGACGTGCCCACAGCTGGACGTGCCCACACCTGGACGTGCCCACAGCTGGACGTGCCTCGCTTTCTTCTGAGAGCTGCTCTTAGCCCATCTTTAATACCCAGAGCTACACAGTGAGACCCTCCTTTCTTCCTGGGGATGAAGACCTTCCCTTTACCCTCCTTTCTTCCTGGGGATGAAGACCTTCCCTTTACCCTCCTTTCTTCCTGGGGGTGAAGACCTTCCCTTTACCCTCCTTTCTTCCTGGGGGTGAAGACCTTCCCTTTCTCGGGTGTCTCACCTCTGTACCTCCACACAGCACATTCCACAGTCCATCAGAGGGCTGAGCATCAGCAGCACAGCTGTCAGTATTCTGGGTTCATAGTGACTAACTGTCGGGGAGGGCCAGAGTGAAGCAGCCACAGTGCTGCAAGGCCACCATCACCAGGTACAACTATCTGTCTGATCCTGATTTAACTTAGGGCCTAATTTAACTCTGAAACTACAGCTTTTGAACCTAAATTAATCTTAAAAAAAAAACAAAAACAAAAACAAAGTGAAGCTGGGGGCACATGTGTATATTTGAGCACCTGCAGGAAACGGAGGAAGTCCAGCGAATGGCCCAGATAAACAGTTCTCAACCTGTGAGTCACAACCCCTCTAGGGGCCACACACATATCAGATATCCTGTGCATCAAATATTTACATTATGATTCATAATAGTAGCAAAGAGACAGTTTTGTAGCTGGGGGTCACCACAACATGAGAGAGTGTTTTAAAAGGCTGCAGCATGAGGAAGGCTGAGAACCACGCTCCAGACAAATACAACTATGATACAATGCTGTGCGTGTCTCAGAGGCCAGCTTCCCTCCTCTTTCTGATTTCATCAATGTATCAGGTTTTACCTTCAAAATATATATATTTCAAGCTAGGTGGTGGTGATGCACACTTTTTTTTTTGGTTTTTCGAGAAAGGCTTTCTTTGTGTAGTTTTAGTGCCTGTCCTGGATCTCACTCTGTAGCCCAGGCTGGTCTCGAACTCACCAAGATCCACCTGGCTCGAGTGCTGGAATGAAAAGAGTATGCTACCACCACCCGGCATGATACACGCCTTTAATCCCAGCACTTGGGAGGCAGAGGCACGCTGATCTCAGTGAGTTTGAGGCCAGCCTCACTACAGAGGGAGTTCCAGGACAGCTAGGGCTACACAGAGAAACCCTCTCTCAACTCCCCTCCTCCTCTGCCCCCGGCTCCAAATATATATATATTTTAAAACTTAATCATGATAGGGAAATGTCTGTATGGATGGCTCCCCCTTTTGGACCCTCATTAAACTCTCATCAACAGATATCCTATGTACCCCACAAATGTGTGGGATATGAGTGCCAGGGATCTTTCAGGAAAGTTTATACATAGGCTGAGTCCTTCACCCTATAATATTGCTTTCCCAATTCACAGGATGTTTGCACATACTCCAAGAGTCGTGTTCTGCTTGTTGTAGCCGGCAAAGTGAAGGATGCTCTCCGTGGCCATGGCCAAGCCTGTGTGCTGGGACAGTCCTGACACCCAGTTCTGATGTTTGCTCAGATACTCCTGAAATGGAGAAAACAAGTTACTTCACTTAACAGAAAGTAAACTCTAAAGTATAAAGCGGCGGGTCAGACTCCAGGCTTCAGTGCCAATTCTGCCCTGCCCTGCTGGCTGTGGGACCTGGCGTCAATAAGTCGAGCCCTTTTCTGACTGAGGATGAGGCCCTGATCTCTGAGTGGCTGTCACACAGTTGGCAGGGTATGCCATTATCTACATGAAATCTGCCAGCTGCTAGAGAAGAAGCTGCATGGCCTCCACTGCTGTGAACATGCAGGCCACATGGAGGCCACGTGCAGATCTCGGTTCTGCTACTCTAGTACTCTGCTACTGAGCAACGTATGTAACAGACACTGGGATCCCAGAACAAGTATGTGAGCATGTCTGCTGGTGAGCAGGAGGGCATTGGGCCAAGAGATCCAAGGCAGAGCAAGAGCTAAAAGGAAGGTTTTCACTCTTGGGACAGCATGGCCTTGTAACTCCAGGGGCAGGAACAGAAGCAAGCATATGAGCACATACAATACTGTCAGTTGTGGCGGGGATTTCTGCAGCTGGGGAAATCCATCTGGACCAGACTCTATGGTGATGGGGACTAAGCAATGGTTAAGTTTAAAGACAAAATCAGATTTGCCGCTAAGACTGGACCACTGTGGCGGACACTGAGGGAAGACTTGAGAGGCTGAGGCTGGGGACTGGAGGGGCAGGCAGTGAAGCTGGCCAATGAGCATTGCATGAAGTCAGGGGCTCAGAAGGGATGGATTGCTGGGGATGCGGAGGAAGAGACTGGGTGGTACTGCTGCTGGCTTGCGGCACTGTCCCTGCCCCCTATCGCCCCAACTCGCCTTATAAGTGGTCACAAGTCCTCCCACAGCGTTAACACTTACCTAGTGCAGTGGTCAGACCCAAGTCCACTAACCTGACAAGCATACTCAGCCCACAAGCTGCGCCCAAGAGAATGATCCCTGAGCACCAACTATTCTCAGGCTTTACACTGACGTTCTTGGTCTCTGTTTATTCACACTAGTGTTGTTTATATTTTGACTATTTTTTGATATTTGGAGAAAAGTACCTGTAGGTGGGACTTAGTGACCGTGGGTGCCCACTTCATGGCTTCCTGCAGGATCATCCCACAACGTGCAGCAAAGTCCTTCACGATGCTCTAGAAGTTGAACAACCTAAAGTCAGACTATCTAGGTTGTCGTGACTGTCACGGGCTGAACTGAGTCCTCCCCAAAGTCTTATGTTGAAGCCCTGATCCTCAGACTCTCAGAATGAGACTGCACTTGGAGACAGGCTTTGAGAGGCGATTACATTAGAAGGCCTAATGCAGCTGGTGTACTTACACACCGAAGAAATGTGGAGATATGAGGGATACTCCCTCAGAGGGAGGGCCAAGGAGAGTGACCTCAGAACACTCCTCTGTTAACACTGGTTCTTAGACTTTTTATCCTCTTAACTGTGAGAAAATAAATCTCTTTCTTTAAGCCACACAGTATATGGCAATGGATACGGACGCTCTATCAGAGAGCTTGCACTAACACCAGAGCTCCAGGAACAGGAATTGTGACTAGACTATGGTCCATAGTTCTTGCATAAGGCCATGTGGCAGAACCTACAACATAAACAGTGTATCTTAGGGCCACTGTGCAACATGTCCCAAGTCAGTGACTAAAGGGAAAGACATGTTCCAGGTGGAAAAAAAAAAATCTCCACAGGTGCTATATCACTATGTCTGGGTTCTCACTACAGACAGCTTGTCCAGGTGGGGAGGCCCAAGTTAGGGCAGGAACCTGCTAGGCTGAAGGAGTGCTGAGTCTGGCCCCTGTTCAGTCCTCTGCAGCAGGGGCTACAAGTCAGACTCAGTGGGGAGAGGAGCATCTTCTGGGTCAGCTTCCTCATCTGGGGCTATTTATTCTACCCATTTGCCAAGGGCAAGGCAAAGCTAGAGTCTGACATTCAATTCTACAGTGAAAGAGTTGACATGCCTCAGAGGGTTGAGCTCTGAAAACCATGCTTGCTCAACGCATTTCTGAGGAGCTAGAAGCTGACTCGTAGCTGGAAATGCCTTTGGCAGCTAAAGCAGGAATGAATGTTACAGAGTCTGGATGGCCAAGCAGGAAGCACAGGCCTGGAACACAGACAGGCGTGGGAATTCAGGTGCTCTTCCTGCAGTGGACAGCGCCCAAAACCATCATACCACTAAATGCTGGGGACTTGGGGACCTAAGTATGTTGAGCACCTGTCTTGACATTCCCAGGGAACCCCTCGTTCTAGAGGACAAGGTGGGACTTACCTCTCGGGCTTCATACGTGTCAGGAACTGTGATCCGATATGGGGCATCAGGAATGTCATAGTAAGGTTGGTCCTTATGAATGTCCTGGAAACACACAGACCCCCTAAGCCACTGAGGCTGCTTCTGCCAAGTATGGGACATAGGCAACAGTGTGTGTTTGCTACCCCTTCCCATCACATGCCCCACATGGACGCAAAATGTGCTGCAGCCGAGTGGGAGACATCAGGGAACAATTTGGGTACCCACTCCATTTACCACTGTAGCCTAAGTGAGGCTCAGGGGTATTACTGGAGGAGCACATCAGTGCAACATGTAGTGGACAGCTCATGTGTTAGATAGATCCAAGTCACTGGAGCACTCACAGCACTCAGTGATAGTGACAGGGTCTGCAGGATGTCCAACATGGTCTTCAGCACAGTCCCACTCCAGAGCAAGTGTGGAAACCTACAACAGGAGAAGGTTCTCAGGGCTAAGGAAATGAACTTTCTAGGAATGGACACTGTCCACCTCTGTGCCTCCCCTGCACCAACATGAGTCCACTGAGACATGCACCTATCCACCTCAGGTTTTTCACAGTGAGGTGTATGGAGATTGGTCAGAAATGTTCACAGGCCCAGTCCGTTCTACTCCTGAGGCCAAATACAGGCTACACATCCTCCTTTCCAAAGCAGTTCTAGTTTTTGATGCTAGCTGCCCAGTATTTCTCACATTATGGCACCAACAGAAAACAAGAACACTGGGATGAAGTAAAGCAGTTGCCTGGTCCTAAAAGAACTAGGTCATGGGCTGATGGCCCTAGGACTGGAAGGGCACTACCTGTGTGCAGTGCTCATCTCACATGTGGCTCACTGTTCCAGAGGCCTGACTTAGACACATGCTATACGTGCAAGGCATAGTCCCTGGCTGGCCCTTGCCCTATCCTCAGATTCTGCAACCAGGCATATAGCCCCTGTGACAGGCTCTAGAAGCCCTGGGCATTCTTGGGAAGCTGAAGGCAGGCTGTGTGTGTGTGTGTGTGTGTGTGTGTATGTGCTGATTTGGCATTTACACCTCAGACGCTATCCCAGTTTACCTTGTAAAGGTCTCAGTACACTGTCATGTTCTAAGCCTGTGTTGTCTCTCAGCATGAGCAGTAGGGAAATGCTCATGTTCTGAGAAGCCCATAGGATTCTTATTCTACCTGGGACTTCTGGCTAGATCTGTGATTAGGAGATGGTAAGTTAGGTCTTATCTAATTATTTAGTTAATACCAATGGCCCAGAATGAGCACACTTCTAGGCTAACTCACTGACATTCTTGGGGAGGCTGCATCAGCATTGAGGTTTTTTCTGGCTTTATTTTCTGGGCTGATGATGTAACGATGTTTTTTTCTGTGCTCCAAACTACTAACATTTACATAGGAAGCCTTAGAGGGAAATAGACTCACTTATCCACCAGACCAGACAGGTATTTATCAGCCACTCTCCTTATCCTCTTGTGAATGTGGTTGAAGTTCACCAGCAGAAACTGGGCATGGCGCTCCAGCTCCTCTTCATTCTCCTTGGTCTTAGCCTAGACAGAGAAGACAGGTACTGTAGGTTTTCCCGTGTGCCTCAGCAGGCATGCACAGCACTCTGGTGAGGCTTACCTTATCTGCCATCATGTTCAGGAAGGCATCAAACACTTTGTCAGCAACAGCAATGACACACTGCATCATCCCTGAAATGAGACGGTGGGTTCCCAGGGGTTAGGTATAGTCACAAAAATTACCAATAACCTCAAACTCACAGAATTGCAGAGTAGTACAGTTCTTTTGTACTTTCCTTGGCTTCCTGGGATACTAACATCTGTCATAACAAGTCTGCATTTGTCAAAACTTGGAAATGGACACTGGTTCAACATCACCACCTGAACTTCAGCATTTCCAAGGGTTTCCCAACTCTCCTACTCATGTCCCTTTCTGTTCCTGGAGTTAATCCTGGACACCACACAGAATTTTCTCACATCTCTTGGTTTCAATCTATTCCTGGACTTCATAACCTTGGTATATTAAGGATACAGGTAATTTATAGACGGTCCCTCAATTTAGCTATCAGATGCTTGTTCATTAGGGTAGGATTAGGGAGACTGAGAAGGAATACCAGAGGTAATATGCTTTTCTTTTTTTCCTTTTCTTTTTTAAAAATAACTTGTTTATTTTTATTTTATGTGCATTGGTGTTCTGCCTGCATGTGTGTGTGTGTGAGGGTGTCAGATCTTGCAGTTACAGACAGTTGTTAGCTGCCATGTGGGTGCTGGGAACTGAACTCATGACCTCTGGAAGAGCAGTCAGTGCTCTTAACCACTGAACCATCTCTCCAGTCCCTCTTCTGGGTTTCTTGAGACATGGTTTGACTGGCTTGCTATTCAATGTGTAGCCCAGGCTAGACTTGAACTCATGGCAATAAATTCTCTTACCTCAGACTTCTGGGGGCTGGGATTATAGGTATGTGCCACCGTGCCTGGCTATGTGTTTTTCTTATCCTATCAGGGGACTGTGGTATCTCTTATCATTTCTGAAGTGAATTGTCATCACATGATCTGAGTGACTTCCTCCCCCTTTCTACATTTATAAAACTTACACTCTGACCTGAGGAACTAAGTGACACTGGAAGAAGAGTGGTGAGCGAGTTAGGCTGTCCCCACAGATATCCTGTCTTTGAGGAGATACTTGCAATTATGTAGCTATCTAATTTCTCTTTGGAGACTTGCTAGTTTGGCATCTTCAGCTACATCTTCTGCCTGTAGTAAGAACTGCGGCTGCCCGTGAGGGTTTCCTACCATCTCCATCTCTTCTACTTTCAGTAATGGAGTTCTTTAAGAAAGAGTTGCATCTCTTTCCCTATTTTGTATTTATTCAATAATTAGTATGGACTCATGTCTTAAAAAATATATATATTTAAGGGGCTGGAGAGATGGCTTAGAGGTTAAGAGCACTGGCTGCCCTTTCAGAGGACCCGGGTTCAATTCCCAGCACCCACAGGCAGCTCACAACTGTCTGTGACTCCAGTTTCAGGGGATCTGACACCTTCACATCAAGGCACATGAAATTAAATAAATTATTTAAAATATATTTAAATATATATTAAAATATATAGATATGAATTGCAAGCTGAGGACGGTATCTCTGTGGTAGAATATTTGCCTAGTATGTGTGAGGCTTTGGATTTGATCCTCAGCACCATCAAAAAAAAGTCAAAATGTGAAATGCTCCAAAACTGGAAACTTAAAATTGTTTTTGTAAAAATGATTTACTTATGGGCATGTCTCTGTGTGTTTATTGCACGTGTGTGCACAGGTGCACATAGAGGCCAGGGGGGCACTGGACTCCTTGGAGTGCTGTTACACAGATTTGCCTGATGTGGGTGCTGGGATCTGAACTCCAGCTCTGTAACAGAGCAGCAGGTTCTCCTAACTGAAAGCCTTTTAAGGGCTGACCTGATGTTCAAGGACTTTGGGGAACTAGAGCGGTCATGGCAAACCCTCCTTAGGCAGGGTCATAAGCTGAAACTCAGCCTGAGCTGTATGACACAGCAGTTCACCACCGTCCGCAATTTCAGTTCCAGGGGATGTGACTCCTTCACGCAAACATACATGCAGGCAAAACACCAATGCATGTAAAATAAAAATAAATAAATAATCAATTATTAAAAAAAGAAGGCCTGGCGGTGGTGGCGCACGCCTTTGATCCCAGCCCTTGGGAGGCAGAGGCAGGTGGATCTCTGTGAGTTCCAGGATAGCCAGGGCTACACAGAAAAACCCTGTCTTGAAAACCAAAAAATAATTAGAGTTAAAAAAAAAAAGCTTCCTCCTCCCACCACGTAGGTCCAGTGACGGAGCTCATGTGGTCAGCTTGGAAGCAAGTGCTTTGAACCTGCCGAGTCATCTTTTTTTTCTTCTCTATTTTTTGTTTTTTTCAAGATAGGGTTTCTCTGTGTTGCCCCTGACAGGCTGGCCTTGAACTCAGAGATCCGCCTGTCTCTCTCTGCCTGAGTGCTGGGATTAGAGGCATGTGCCGCCATCACCCAGCTACTGAGCCATCTTGATGGTCCTACCTTGCAGTATTTTTTTTTTCAATTTCTTTCTTTTTTTTTCTTTTCTTTTTTTTGGCTTTATTTATTTATTTTTTAAATTACATTCATGATATTCATTAATTACACTCATGATATTAATCACATTTGTGGTATTCATAGATTACATTCACAGTATTCATTCAATTATATATATATAATATATATATATATATTAATTTTAAATGCTGAATGTCATTTATTTAAGGGGGGAGGAGGTCTTAAATACAGGCTTACAGCACAATGGGAGGACCCCGGAGGGCAGAAGTTCACTACTGATGTTTTACAATCTTGCTTCTAATCTGTTAACGCCCATTATTCAGGGTACCAGCCTTGCAGTATTTTTTAAGGTTATATATTTTATGAAGATGTTTCCAATGGAGAATGTAACTTCATAAAACTGTTTGCTCTATGTGAATAGAAAATATGAAATATTCTTTCTTTTTCCTACTCAATTTATCATGAGAGTACCATAATAATAAGCTTACCAGATTTGTCTTTCTGAATAGCTTTATCCTCAAAGTAGCAGAACATTACCTGGAAGCGATCAGGATCTGTGGACCGCAGCACCCTAACGAGAAGAACAGCTGTGAACACAGTTCAGAACCTGACCCTCCCAGCAGAGACCTGGCACTATCCTGGTTTGGCTCAAAAGACAGCACTCTGTCTCGTACAGGAGCACGGCTCCTGGACTTTCTGCAGGGTGATCTGTACCATCTAGTATCGCATCTCTATCTTTTTCAATCCAGCACTTACACCACTGGGGACATATCTTGAGGTCACAAGAACCAAGACCCTTAATAAATGCTGCATTACCCCGACAGAGCTAATCTGAATTCCTCATCACCAGGAGGCTGGGGAAGTAAACTGAAACACACCTACTTAAGGACACACCATCACTGCCAAAAGCAGAGGCAGCCTCACACACACCGTGGCAGAAACACGCCCACGATCTACTGTTAAGTGAGAAGAATAGCAGGTATGGGACAGGGCAGTACAACCCCACCGACAGGTTTCTTAAAGGCTGTTTGTGCACGTGTGTGTGTGTGTACACGTGTGTCTGTGCAGGGGACACTGAAGGGGAAGTGAGCAAGTTAACATGGGCATCTCTGAACAGCAGGAATGAGGGAACTGGGGCTAAGAAAGTAAGACCTGAATTCTTTTTCTAAAAGACTGGGTCTCACTCTGTAGCCCTGGCTTGTCTGGAAATGACTATGGCTGGCCTCGAACTCACAGAGATCCAACTACGTCTGCCGCCTGAGTGCTGGGATTGGTCATGTGCTACCATGCCCAAGCCGAGACCTGCATTCTCTTTTTCTTTACCTTTGGTACATTCTGCCATTTTGGGTTTTTTTTTTTTCTTTTTAAAAAAGTTTCATTTACATTTATATGCATCTGTATGCTGCGTGTGTGGGTGCCTGCAAGGCCACAAGAGGGCCTTGGGTCACCTGAGCTACAGGAGATTGTAAGCTACCTGATGTGGGTGCTGGGAATTGAACCCGGGTCCTCTGGAAGAGCAGCCAGTGCTCTGAACAGCTGAGTCATCTCTCTGGCTCCTTTTTCATTTTTTTGAGACAGGGTCTCAAAAGTAGCGCAGGCTGGTCTAAACTCATACCAACCCTCTGCCTTGGCTCCACAAGTACTGGGATTTTACTTTTATGATAAAGAAACCCGTCTGGGCCAGCCAGATGGTTCAATGGGTAAAGGGACCCGCTTCGTCGTCTGACAACCTAAGTTTGGTCCCTGGGATCTGATGGTAGAAGAAGAGGACTGTATTGTATGATACTTTGGTGTTTTTGTTTTTGTTTTTGTTTTTGTTTTTGTTTTTTTTTTTTGGTTTTTTGAGACAGGATTTCTCTGTGTAGCTTTGAGCCTTTCCTGGAACTCACTCTGTAGCCCAGGCTGGCCTCGAACTCACAGAGATCCACCTGCCTCTGCCTCCTGAGTGCTGAGATTAAAGGCGTGTGCCACCCCCGCCCGGCTCTTTCTTTTTTTAAAGGCTGAGATGTCTCACACATGTGTGACGAGAACTCTGCTACTGAGCTGCATCCTCAGCTCTGGCTTGTTTCTCTGGAGAAGGGGAGGAGCTACGGTAACACACTATAGGAGATGGTAATGGGTAATGAGTTGGTCATTTTCTTTACACTAACCATCCAGTTTTATTTTATTTTTTAGATCTATCGGTGTGTATGTGGAGTGAGAGGACAGTTTTCAGGGGACTGGTTTTCTCTTTCCTCCTTGTGTAGTCCAGGGACTGAACTCATAGTAGCAAGCTCCTTTTACCCACTGAGCCATCTTGCTAGCCTTGCTGGATTTGTATTCTTATTTCTTATTTATTTATTTTTGAGACAGGGATTCTCTATTATATAGCTCTAGATGTCCTTGAATTCACTATGTAGACCAGGCTGTCCTGGAACTCACAAAGACCCACCTGTTTCTACCTCTCGAGTGCTGGGATTAAAGGCGTGCACCCCTCCCAGCAGCTGTTTGTTTTTTAAATGCTTGTAGGTCTTGAAAGGAGTTGAAAAAGCCTCATGTCTATCAAGACACAAAAGTTAAAGATGTGCTTCAATGTGTGTGTGAAGGTGAAGACTCACGCACCTCATGTATTCCAGCCGATACACAGACAAGAGATAGGTGGACATGGCGAAGTCCAGCTTGTTGATGAGGGCAGAGACCTCAGGAGGGGGATCCAGCAGGTTGATGATGGTGCTCCGGAGCTCACTCAGCTCAGCCTGGAGGGAAGGAAACACTCGGAGGCTCATGAGGGCGCCCTCCCAGAAGGAAGCCCAATGGTTAGTAAGGATTGGAAAGGATCTGCTCTAATTTCTTTCTAGACAGTCTAACGAGAGTGAGAAAAGAGTCCTCACGGGAGTGACTGTGTCATTTTTCATGGCTGAGTTGTACTGGAGGACCGATCGAAGAGGCTCTTTGCTGGGAAAGGTGAGCAGAGGTGACTTTGTGGCTATTTCACAGACTCCCTCATACCATTCTTCCGGCCAAAGTCCTGTAAGAGAGTGGGTGTAAGTGAGATAAGGGCAGGTACAGACCAGGAGGCCACCTGACTGACATTCTGGAGCGAGGCCATTTTCCTAGCATGGGGTAGGTGGGGTGAGAGAGAAGAGAGAGAGAGGGAGGGGGAGAGGAGAGAAGAGGAGGGGGGAGAGAAAGAGAGAGAGGAGAGGAATACATGAGACTATCGGGTACCTAGTCAAGGAAGTCTTACATCGGCACGGACTCTGGTAACTTCTGGAGTGCCGGGTCCCCTGAGACAATCATCCCCACAATGAGACACAGAAACAAGTCTGCTCCCCAGCTTTCTACGGTCACTGGCACACTCAGTGGGAGTGTAATGTTTCGAAGTACAAGTGGGAACAAGCAGCTACATTCAGGCTCAGACTCTGGGGTGGATGAGTCTGACCGTAGCTTCTCCTACTGCGCACTCAGCCCTTCCCTGGGGAGAAACCGCTCCCCACCTGAGCCCTCCACAGCGAATCCCATCAGTACAGAGTAGAGCCAGAAGTCCCGGAAAAGCTTCTGGAGCCGAGGTTTAGCTTCTTTGATGGGCGGCAACCTTCGGGTGAGCTGACCGGGAAGGAAGGGAGAAAGGTTAATTTATTTTATTTTTTTGGTTTTTCTAGACAGGGTTTCTCTGTGTAGCTTTGGAGCCTGTCCTGGAACTCACTGTAGACCAGGCTGGCCTGGAACTCACTGTAGACC
>CABHPR010123494.1:0-20379 GCA_902168415.1 Peromyscus melanophrys
CTGAAAGGGGTTGGAGATCTGAAGAGCATTTTTTTTCTTTTCTTTTTATTTTGGTTTTTCAAGACAGGGTTTCTCTGTGTAACAGCTCTACTTGTCCCGGAACTAGCTCTGTAGACCAGGCTGGCCTTGAACTCACAGAGATCAGCCTACCTCTTCCTCCTGATTGCTGGGATTAAAGGTGTTTGCCACCACTACCTGGCTCTGAAGAGCATTTTGACATCAGTCTTGGAGATGCAGAGTTTGGAATTTGCCCAGCTGGTTTTTGGTCTTGCTTTGGTCCAGTATTTTCTTCACTATGCTTGCTTTTGGAATGGTAATGTATATCCTATGCCATTATACTTCGGAAGTATGTGATTTGTTTTCTTTTTTAATTTTGATTTTACAGGGAATTACAGTTAAGAAATTGCATAAATCGCAGAAGAGACTTTGAACTTTGGACTTTTAAATATTGTTGAGACTATCATAGACTTTGGGGACTTCTGAAGTTGGACTGAATGCATTTCTGCGTTATGTTATGGCTACAAGCCTGTGGGTACCAGGGATTGGAAGGTGGTGGTTTGAATAGATATGGCCCCCATAGACTCATGCACTTAAATGCTTGGCCCATAGGGAGTGGCACTGTTAGGAGGTGTGGCCTTGTTGGAGTAAATGTGGCCTTCTTGAAGGAAGTGTGTCACTGTAGAGGCAGGTTTTGAGGTCTTATATATACTTAAGCTAAGTCTAGTGATGTAATCTGCTTCTGCTGCCTGGGGACCAAGATGTAGAACTCTCAGCTCCTTCTTCAGCACCATGTCTGCTTGCATGCTACCATGTCCCATGCCATGGTGATAATGGACCAAACTTCTGAAACTGTAAGCTAGCCCCAATTAAATACTTTCCTTTATAAGAGTTGCCATGGTCATGGTGTCTCTTCACAGCAATAAAATCCTAACTAAGAAATCTTCGGTAGATCATATATGTAATTATTATAGATTTCAATATAAGAGACCAAATATGCCATAGACATTGTAGGCAGAGTTTTTGTTGGGACCACCAGCTCTAAAATAAATGCACAAAGACTAATAATAATTATAAGTGCTTGGCTGATAGCTCAGGCTTGTTACTAGCTAACTCTTAGATTTTAAATTAACCTATATTTATCTACCCTCTGCCATGTGGCGGTACCTTCTTTCAATATGGCACATTCATCTTGCTTCTTTCTGCATCTCTTGTGACTCCCAAGACTCTGCCCTTCTTCTTCCTAGTGTCCTTAGTCTGGTTTGCCTGCCGAACCTTATCCTGTCCAGCTATTGGCCAGTTAGCTTTTTTTATAAAACTAATCACAATGACAACTCTTCTCAGTGTACAAAGGGGTTATTACACAGCAAGACACTCTTTGTTAACTTCTGCTTTGCAGAATTCTTGTATATTTATCTTCTCTGCAAACTCGAGATCTACTTGTCACTTGCTAAAGGGGATCTTTGGAATGGGCATGCCTTCTGTGTTCTGATGTTCCAATAAGGCATCAATTTCACACTGTGTGTCCATACTATTTTAAAATGTGACATTTTGCTTGAAATAACCCTGTGCTGTTAGAAATATGTTTACACAATGAGGAAGCAGTTCTCCATTATCTGGACAACCTGTCATTGTATGGGCTTTTCTACTTCCAGCCATACCATCTGTAAAAAAAAAAAAGACCATTCTTGCCATGATCGAGGCCATCTGCCAAGGGATTAGCCACAGCATTAAAAAGCTCCTTCTGGATGGTATGAGAGCCCAAAATTTTCCCAAATGAATACCAAGTCTCCTGCTAGTCTTCATTTCTATTGAGTACATAACTCTCTCAGTATGGAGCTGTACAGTTGTATTATTGACCACAATCTGTGCACCATTCTTGATCAGGAAAGCTTAGTGGGTGTGCTCTATAGTACACTCCAATTGGACCTGAAGATTTGTCTGGGATCCTTTTCTTTCTCTTTTTTTAATTACAGGGTCCCCAGCCATTTTAGCTTTTGCTTGCTTTATGGTCATAGACTCCATGCTGTCCAGACTCATGGACTCTGACCCAAGCAGAGCTGTTGGGAACTGAGTGACTCAGACAACCGTCAGTCACAGGGACCCAGACTCCTGCTGAGGAGAGCGGGGTGGCAATGCTGCCTGTGTTACATTTTTTAACATATGTCATTTATTAATCAAGTACACAAATATCTAGCATTTAAGCAATGTTTATATATGTGGACATTGGTGTTACATTGCCTAGAACAGGTTATAATTCCATGCCATCCAGAAGATTCCCTTTTGCCCATTCACTGTAATATTCCTAAACCATGACTAGTGTATAGATAGTATCAATTTCTCCTGCCTATTCTGGAACTTCGTATAGATGATACTGCATGGTATGTACTTTCTATGTCTTTCTTCATTCTTAACTTGTTAGACTGGCCCTTATTTTTTCTGTGGCACTGCAGTAATCATTTTTATTAGACTTTTATTAATACTCTGCAGGCAAAGACCATCAGTAATGCATCTGGAGTTTATTTATTGAGTTGTCAAAAGAAAGGAAAACACATCATGGGGAACTGTGTTACTTTTCAGTAGGAAGTACCTGAAAGGCCTTGTATAGACTTTGGCTACTCTAGGATTTGAGAAAATTCAAGCAGATAAGGCATTGCTTTGGGTTGAAGGCATTCCTCTGGGCTGAATACTCTGAGAAAGTGAATCATTTTGTGGCTGGTTTCTTAATCAAGTTTTATCTAAGTAAGTCGAAGGAATGAAATGGCTATTTACTCATGATTTTCAGGATATAACTGATGGTTAAAGAGAAATTGCACAAAAGTAATTGGGCTCCATTCTCTGTGACTTTTTCCTTTTCCATGTCTAACTTCTGGATTATGTCTTTTCAACTCATTAATTCTCACTTGTAGCATGCACTATTCTCCCGAGCATAATCTGAGACTGACATAAGTCTTAAGGAGGAATCAGGGAGGGTGGAAGCACACGTTCTGGGTTTCTGGTCCTTGTCCCTGAGGCCCTGGTCACAGATGCTGGCTGTGTGGCTGCTCCTTACTACCTTCACTTGCTTGCTTTGTGCATTTTTGGTAGCCTTTGGAGTTGGAATATGAATCTAGTACTAGCCAGTTCATTGTGGCTGGAATTAAGTCTCCAGTGTTGAATTTCTATGAGTTTATATTTGATGTAATATTTGATACTTAGTTTAGATTTCTAATAAACATTTACTGAGTTGAATTTAATTGAAGTGAAAAATTATACATAGTTTTAAAGGTATTTAATGTGCCTCTAGATTTCTTCTTTGTAAATTCTATGCAATTGTAATATAGTTGAAGTGGCATATGGAACTGGTTATCTATTTAGTTTGCCTCAAATAATTTATGATTTTTACTCAGATTGTATGAGTACTTTTAGAGAAGGTGGTATGATTTTTTTTTTTACTTAAGTCTCTTACAATATTTATATTTGAATTTGATTTTAGAACTGTAGTCACCTGTGGGCTATGGTAAATTCAAGGCCAGCTAGGGCTAAGACTCTGTATCAAACAACAACAACAACAACAACAAAACAAATAAACCAATGACCTCTATCCTTTTTTCTAGATAGAATTTGTTTTAAGTGAGGATTACTGCCCCTAAATGATGGGTACTGCTTCCCATTACAAAAAAAAATTAGTAAATTCCCTTATAAAGCTGAATATATTATTTATTTTAAAGTAAATTAAAATTAAACCTTAAAAAGTTTTCTAGGGTAGTAGATGCAGCTTGGTGAGAATATTTGCTGGCATCCACAGGTCCTCAGTTTTTATCTCTAGAATGAAAAAAAATTATGTAGTATGCTATTATATAAACTTAGATGTAAATTTTTATCTTCATTTCAATGAAAAGGGAAGAATAATCGACTGATAAAGCTGTGTCTAGCAATGTGTACGCTTTGTAGTTGTTGTAATGGTCTTTCATTTGGTCATTGTGGATTGAGGTTTGTTTGACGTGTTCATTTTGTGTACTCTGTCAGGTGCAAATAATGAAAATTTTCAACTTCTTACTTCATCCATGTAACTATTCTTAGTGAAAGCTCCTTCTTCCTGAAAAACAATGTTAGAAATAAGCATTTGTGCTATATTATAGAGAAGCTATTTTATATTACTCACATGGAAGTTTCATTTTTAATCAGTGAAGGTATCTATAGTAAATACACTTGTTCTACTTAAACTTATTACTTGTCGCCTATGATGTCTTTACATTATATACACCATGTCTATTACCCTTCTTTGGCATATAAGATTTTATTTATATCACTTCTGACCTAATAAAACTGTACCTTTGACCCAGTGCACTTGACATCTCGGATAACTTACTCTTGACCTTTGACATGTTTTATTTTAAGACTGTTAAACATAATAGGTTGCTGCTGAGTAAGAAAGCTTTATTGTTTTGTGTTTTTATCTAATTCGACTGGAGAATTTTTCCTCACATTTAAAAAGACTTCTCACAAAAGAACTAATGTGTATTTGCTATTTTGGTGATTTTATAATTCAAATAGTTAGGTTTTAACGTAAGAATGAGTGCTACTTATGAATATATTCTAAAGTTAAAAATTTTACATGTATTGTTAGAGAAACAGCATTAGTTTTTATGCTTGGTTTCTTCACTGTCCTGTCTCAAAATTTAATGAAGCACATAATTTTTGGTGTAAGATGAATTTATTTTTATAAGGAGAATGAAGTTTAAAAGCTGTAGGTGGTTGTCTTTTTCCATTGTTAATCTGTGTATTCTTTCTTTGTGAAACCCTTTGCATTTAAAAAAATGTGACTTAAACAAGTTCTGTTTTTTATGCTGCCTTCTCAAATATGAAGGAAATTAAAGTTAATTTCATTTATCTCCTGAAAAGTATGAGCAGGATCTTCATGAAGGATCTTAAATTCACTAACATTCATTGTATATTTGCAATCAAACGCAATTTTTCAAATGCTAAATTCATGCTTTATCCCCAGAAATTATGCTAATTAAGTGATGGATTGGTAAAAGGAAATTTCATATCAGCAAAAGCATAAAAAAGTCACTTCATCTTATGAAATATAAGCTAAGCTCATTGTTGAGCTCAGGTTGTGTCTGGCATTGATGTGGAAGAAGTGTGGCATCTTGATCCATCTGGGAAACAGGAAGCTCCATACGACTCACTCGTTTCCTTACCTTTCCTTTGTAGGAGCAGAAGCCTTTACTCTCTTACAAAATTGTTAAGAGAGCATTGTGTAAATGTCAACAGAAAAGCAAAGCAAATGAACAAACTCTTAAGTCAGTGCTTCTCATCCTTCCTAATGCTGTGACCCTTTAATACAGTTCTTCCTGTTGTGACCCCCACTATAAAATAATTTTCGTTGCTTCTTTACAGCTGTATGTTGCTAGTGTTATGAGTTGTAATGTAAATATCTGTGTTTTCTGATGGTCTTAGGTGACCCCTGTAAAAGGGTTATTTGACCCCAAAGGGGGTTGCAGATCACAGGTTGAGAACTGCTGCTCTAAGTCATTAAGTTCTTCCATTTTTTTTCATTTTGTGCTTCAATAGGAATAATGAATTTAAGTCAGTTTGAGAACTTATTTTAATTAATTAGTGTGTGCGTGTGTGTGTGTGTGTGTGTGTGTGTGTGTGTGTGTGTGTGTGTAAATGATAGACAGCTTATGGGCGTTTCCGTTCAGCACATGGGTTCTGGGGATTGTACTCAGGTTCTAGGCTTAGTGGCCAAGCATCTTTATCTATGGAGCCATCTCTCCAGCCTCTAGTCTTATTATCAATACTAACAATTAGAGCCACTTTTAGTGTTGATTATTGTTTAATAATTAAAAGTGTAGTTTTGGGGGGCTGAAGAGATGGAGCAACAGTTAAGAGCACTTGTTGCTCTTACAGAGGATCTGAGTTCAATTTTCAGAATCTCCATGGTGGCTCTCAGCCAGCTGTAACTCTAGTCACAGGGTACCTAGTACGTCTTCTGACCTCAGCAGGCATCAGGTACACACATGGTCCACATACATGCATGTAGAACAGTCATACTCATAAAATAAAATATATCTAAAAATTTTAAAAGCAATTTACTTTTGGAGATATTTCTAAAGATTCAGGGTTAGAAACCTAAAGAGCCCTAAGTTTACAGAGACTTTATATTATATGTCTTTTCTTTTAAACAGTTAGTTTATTTCAAAGTCAAAGTTTGTGTGTGTGTTCTGTGTATTTGTGTACTTATGTATTTTTATGTGTTGAATATTTTCCCTATATCTATGTATGTGCACCACATGCATGCACCACATATATGCCTGGTGCCCACAGAGCTCAGAAGAGGGTCTGATTCCCTGGAAGATTTTTTCAAACTTCTTCTTAGTTTAGTGAACAAAACTACAAAAACATTTTCTTCCTCCTTGCCTTTTTTGTACTGGTTCCAAGGAATTATTTTATACCTTTAAAATTAATTTCTTAGGTTGGGGATTTAGCTCAGTGGTAGAGCACTTGCCTAGCAAGCGCAAGGCCCTGGGTTCGATCCTCAGCTCAAAAACAAAACAAAACAAAAAACAAAACAAAACAAAACAAAAACAAAAAGAAAAAACAAAATAAAATAAAATAAAATTAATTTCTTACAGCTACTGAGTATTCTTGTATTGTTTAATTCTCTACTTGATTTGTAGTTGTAGCTCATCCTTAGTTCTAATACTTTTTATTTTTGTTCATTTTAGGTGAAGCTCTCAAATAGCTTGCTCCCATGTTTTGTTCTTATAAAGTATTCAGTACTTTATAGTATTGTAGTGTATTTTACAATGCCTTGTTTCATTACAGTGTGCACCTTTTTATACAAAGTTAACAAAAAATTCTTTCAGTTAAACAAATAAACAAATAGAAGCATGTGTTTGGAATTTTTTTCTCTTTTAAGAGCTCAGTGTATGACTGTCATGTGTTTTACTGTGCTTTAATTATAGTTCGATAACTTGGTATATGGTCATACTCTTGAACCCATCATTATGGTCAAGACAGTAAGCACACCCATCATTTCAGCTGCCTCCTCATCTGTGCATCTGCCAGTTTCTGTCTCTGTTTTCCCAGTTTTTAGAGAGGGGTTTTGAAGTTTCTGGTTCTAATTGTAGGTTTATCAGTTTCTTTGACAGTTTAATCAACTTTTGTTTCATGTATTATAAACTTGTGTGGTTAGATATCTATATAAATACCAAAAACTAGTATGTCTTCTTGATTGACTCTTTTATTAGTGTAAATTACCCCTTTATCCTTGGTTATATATTTTGCTGTGAAAAATCTCCCTTGCCTCATATTAATATAACCATTCCCTAATTTTCCTTTTACCTTTGTATCTTATATTTGCATGTACCTTATTTAAGGAGAATATTTGTTCTATTGCTGCTGATGTGAAGCTGCTGGCTTCCCCACAGCCTTGTCATCATGACTGGATACGACTAGAGATGGAGCAGTACTATCTCTAATCATTACCTCCCCTTTGATTTTGAATCTCCAGGGTGATTCTTTTTTGATATGTAGTATCATTGTTACTCCATTATTGAAATGATTTCTGAGGGTGGTGCTAACAGTAATCCAAGTTGCTAGATCTGAGCATTCTGAGAAAACCCTCTTTGCTTCTTTGTGAGACTTGGATCATTACAATTAAACAATTTCTCACTGCAGAATTGAGCTTAGACCCCAGCAGTCTCCACATGGTAATCTAGTGATGAGGTTGTTGAACTCTGAGCCTCTCTCTGAGTCATCTGTTAAGCCTCAGATTAGATCAGAAAGAATGTCAGGATCTGCACAGGAAGCCCTTGCCTCATTCATCATCTTCACCTACTAGAAAACTGGTGGAGAATTTGTAATTGTCACTGAGTGGCAGGGGGACAGATGGTGGACTATAATCCGTATCGGGGATGGCTTTTTCTCTTTTACTTGGTGTCTGTTTCACTGTGTTTCATTAGCTTCATTTTTCTCATCTGTCACTTTACACAATATAATACATAGATTGTAATTGATTAAACCTCTACTGTAGTCTACACCGGAAGTAAGGGACCTTAACAGAGTCGAGCCTTTTGTATAATTAAAATGCCCCTCTAGTTTAAACTTGTCAGTGTCATATATATTTAATTTCATTTTTCAAAGAATGCTGTCACTAAGGGCACCATTTGACAGAGGATACTGCATTTCACACTTTCTCAAATTTACTGTTTGACAAATTTATAAACCATAAATATAATGAAACTCTTAAACCTTGTTATTTCTTGATGTATTTTTAAGAATTTGTTTGTACACTGCATTAGGCCCTCACCAGAGAACAATGGCAAGTGGTGTCATATGAAGCCACCTCTGATACATATTACAATTTCTTTAATCTCCCAACACTCTCAACACCCCTGGTTTAGTGTGAATTAACATCTCTGTGTGGTGCCTTCATTTTGGATAGTGTTAGGTTGGTACCCAGGAGTAGTTTATTTGTACAGACAACAAAAAGCCATCAGTAATTGTGATTCAACTTTAAAGAGTTTCTCCAAACTGTTTGTTGCAGACCAGATCAGTTTATAAGGAATGAGGTCAATCAAAAGAAGAGTTTGTTATTGATCTTTTTAAATTCTAGCTAAAATTCTGATATCCAGAGAATTGTTCCTCTTTAACAGAAGCAGCTAGCTCAAGTTCTTGACACATAGTAGGTGTTGAGTTAAATGTTAGGGATTTGAGCTAAAGCTTACATATGTATTATTTTCAGTGTCCTGTATCTGTGAACACAGTTTGAAATATTGACCTGTCTAAAAATGCCATGTTTCAAATGGATGTTATTTTCTCTGCCCTCTCTTCCTGTTTTCCTCCTGACTTTCTCCCTCCTCTTCCTCTTCTTCCCATTCTGCACACCGTCATCTCTTTCCTCCTTCCCTTATCGTTTTTTACTTCTGACTTTTCAAGTTGCTTTCGCTTTGTCATCCTGAGAATACAATAAATGCAGTTCCAATTCCTTTTTCTTCCATTCCTTAGTTTGGATAAGAAGACAATGAGGGAGTGTTGCAATAGTACCCTAAAAATCTGATTTTTTTTGGGCAGGGGGCAAACTTAAGAGTGGAATATCTAATTTTAGTAATGTAAGAAAAAACATTTTATTCTTGAATAAAGAAATTTTGAATTTTAGATTCCAAACTTGTTTGGAAGTTACAGGATGAAGTTGAGAGAAAAGAAAATTTTAAGGTAAAACATAATATTAATTTCCTGCCTGTGCAGATTAGGATCCAGCACCACCCTCATATTGAACTTGAACCTTGGATCTAGAGAACTTAATTGAAGCATAACAGTAGATTTATTTCATTTTTAGAAGAAGACTTTAGGTTTTCAAAAATAAAAATACATTATTATAGTGATTTTGTTTTCTTTTTTCTTTTCTTTTCTCTCTCTCTCTCTCTCTCTCTCTCTCTCTCTCTCTCTCTCTCTCTTTTTTTTTTTTTGAGACAAATCTCACTATGTAGCTCTGGCTGTCCTGGAACTCATTATATAGGTCAGGCTAGCCTTTAACTCACAGAGACACCCCCCCCCCACCTCCTCTACCTCCCGGGTGCTGGTGTATTAAAGGTGTGGGCCTCTATGCCAGGCTAAGAAAGGGTGATTTTTTTTCAAGGCAGACATTTAAATAATTTTAAAGGATCTGTAACAATTAGCATTCTTAAAAATTCAGTTTGGTATTTTAAGATGTTAAGGATGTGAAATGGATCATTTACTTTGATGTGCCATATTTTAGGAAAAGTGTTTCCTTGAAAAGTCATACTATTGAAAGTTCAAAGCTCTGTATTTTATCATTTATATTTTCATACTTACTTTGTTTTAGAACATTATTTCCCACAGATCATGACTTTTGTCTATATAGCTCAATTTCTTTCTGTCTCTCTCTCTCTCTCTCTCTCTCTCTCTCTCTCTCTCTCTCTCTCTCTCTCTCTCTCTCTCTTGTAAAATAAGGAACATGGAGCCATTAGGAGGAGTCTGACAAAACATCAGAATCATAAACTTTAGGATCAGTTATTTTATTTAATACAGTAAATTATGCTAGAGAGGCTATAGTCTTTTTTTTCATTCTTCTTTATTAAGAAATTTTCTACTCACTCCACATGCTATCTACAGACCCCTCCTCCTCCCTCTTCCCATCCCCAGCCCTCTTTCCCAAGCCACCCCACATCCCTACATCCCCCAAACCGAGGTCTCCCATGGGGAGTCAGCAAAGCCCAGCACACTGAGCCTAGGCAGGTCCAAGCCCCTTCCCACTGCACCAAGGCTGTGCAAGGTGTCACACCACAGGCACCAGATTACAGAAACCTACCCATAGACCAGGGACAGATCCTGATCTCCCTGCCTGGGTGCCCCCTAAACAGTTCGAGCCAAACAACGGTCTTTCGTATCCAGAGGGCCTAGTCCAGTCCCATGGGGGCTCCACAGCCACCAGTCCACAGTTCATGGGCTTCCAGTGGTGTGGCCAGTCATCTCTGCACATCTTCCCATCATAATCTCAATGTCCCTCACCTGAGTATCTCTCCTCTCTCTCATCAATTGGATTCCCGGGGCTCAGCCTGGTGCCTGGTCGTAGATCTCTGTATCTGTCTCCATCTGTCACTGGACAAAGGCTCTTTGATGACAGGTTATTTGCTAGGCTGGTCACCAGAGTAGACCGGTCCAGGCACCCACTGGACCACTGCCAGCAGACCAAGGTGGGGTCAACCTTGTGGATTCCTGAGAGCCTCCCCAGCACCCTGCCTCTTCCTATTCCCATGATATCCTTATCTATCATGGTATCTTCCTCCCTGCCCTCCCACTCTGTCCCTGTTCCAGCTTGACCCTCCCATTTCCTATGTTCTCATCCCCGACTCCTCGCCCTCTGCCATCCTGCGCCCCCCAGTCCACTCATGTAGATCTCATCTACTTCTCCTTCACAGGATCATCCATGTGTCCCTTCTAGGGACTTTTCCTGTTAGCTAGCCTCTCTGGAGTTGTGGGTTGCAGTCTGGCCATCCCTTCCCTCCCATTTAGTATCCACTTATGAGTGAGTTCATACTATGTTTGTCCTTCTGAGTCTGAGTTACCTCACTCAAGATGATATTTTCTAGATCCATCCATTTGCCTACAAATTTCATGATATCATTTTTTTTACTGCTGAGTAGTACTCCATTGTGTATAGGTGCCATATTTTCTTTATCCATTCTTCAGTTGAGGGGCATCTAGGTTGTTTCCAGGTTCTTGTTATTATGAATAATGCTGCTATGAACATAGTTGAGCATGTGTTCTTGTGGTAAGATTGAGCATTCCTTGGGTATATGCCCAAGAGTGGTATAACTGGGTCTTGAGGAAGACTTATTCCCAATTTTCTGAGAAACCGCCATACTGATTTCCACAGTGGCTGTACAAGTTTGCATTCCCACCAACAGTGGAGGAGTGTTCCCCTAGCTCCACATCCTCTCCAGCATAAGCTGTCTTCAGTGTTTTTGATCTTAGCCATTCTGACAGGTGTAAGATGGTATCTCAGAGTTGTTTTGATTTGCATTTCCGTGATTACTAAGGATGTTGAGCAATTCCTTAAATGCCTTTCAGCCATTTGAGATTCTTCTATTGAGAATTCTCTGTTAAGCTCTGTAGCCCATTTTTTTAATTGGATTGTTCAGTATTTTGATGTCTAGCTTTTTGAGTTCTTTATATATTTTGGAGATCAGTCCTCTGTCAGATATGGGGTTGGTAAAGATCTTTTCCCATTCTGTAGGCTGTCGTTTGGTCTTATTACCCGTGTCCTTTGCTCTACAAAAGCTTCTCAGTTTCAAGAGGTCCCATTGATTGATTGTCGCTCTCAGTGTCTGTGCTACTGGTGTTGTATTCAGGAAGTGGTCTCCTGTGCCAATTCATTCCAGATTACTTCCTACTTTCTCTTCTATCAAGTTCAGTGTAACTGGATTTATGTTGAGGTCTTTGATCCACTTGGACTTGAGTTTTGTGCATGCTGACAGATATGGTTCTATTTGCAATCTTCTGCCTGTTGACATCCAGTTATGCCAGCAACATTTGTTGAAGATGCTTTCTTTTTTCCATGGTACAGTTTTGGCTTCTTTGTCGAAAATCATATGTTCATAGGTGTGTGTCAGGGTCTTCAATTCGATTCCATTGGTCCGTATGTCAGTTTTTATGCCAGTACCAAGCTGTTTTTATTACTCTAGCTCTATAGTAGAGCTTGAGGTCAGGGATCATGATGCCTCCAGAGGTTGCTTTATTATACAGGATTCTTTTAGCTATCCTACGTTTTTTAATTTTCCATATAAAGTTAAGTATTGTTTTTTCCAAGTCTGTGAAGAATTGTGTTGGGATTTTGATGGGAATTGCATTGAATCTGTATATTGCTTTTGGTAAGATTGCCATTTTTACTATGTTGATTCTACCTATCCATGAGCATGGGAGATCTTTCCATTTTCTGATATCTTCTTCAATTTCTTTCTTCAGAGACTTAAAGTTCTTATCATACAGGTCTTTCACTTGCTTAGTTAGAGTTACCCCAAGGTATTTTATATTATTTGTGGCTATCGTAAAGGGTGATGTTTCTCTGATTTCTTTCTCAACCCCTTTTTCATTTGTATATAGGAGGGCTACTGATTTTTTGAGTTAATCTTGTATCCTGCCACCTTACTGAAGGAGTTTATCAGCTGTAGGAGTTCCCTGGTAGAATTTTTGGGATCACTTATGTATACTATCATATCGTCTGCAAATAATGAAAGTTTGACTTCTTCCTTTCCAATTTGTATCCCCTTGATATCCTTTTGTTGTCTTATTGCTCTAGCTAGAACTTCAAGTACTATATTGAATAAGTATGGGGAGAGTGGACAGCCTTGTCTTGTTCCTGATTTTAGTGGAATCACTTTCAGTTTCTCTCCATTTAATTTGATGGTGGCTGTTGGCTTGCTGTAAATTGCCTTTATTATGTTTAGGAATGTTCCTTGTATTTCTGATCTCTCTAGAACCTTTATCATGAAGGGGTGTTGGATTTTGTCAAAGGCTTTTTCAGCATCCAATGAGATGATCATGTGGTTTTTTTCTTTCAGTTTGTTTATATGGTGGATTACATTGACAGATTTTCGTATGTTGAGCCATCCTTGCATCTCTGGAATGAAGCCTACTTGGTCATGGTGGATAATTTTTTTGATGTGTTCCTGGATTTGGTTAGCCAGTATTTTATTGAGTATTTTTGCATCAATGTTCATGAGGGAGATTGGTCTGTAATTCTCTTTTTTTTGTTGCATCTTTGTGTGGTTTGGGTATCAGGGTAACTATAGCCTCATTAAAAAAATTTGGTAATGTTCCTTCTGTTTCTATGGTGTGGATCAATTTGAAGAGTATTGGTGTTAGTTCTTCTTTGAAAATCTGGTAGAATTCTGCACTGAAACCATCTGGTCCTGGGCTTTTTTTGGTTGGGAGACTTTTAAAGATCATTTCTATTTCCTTAGGGGTTATTGGTCTATTTAAATAGTTTATCTGGTCTTGATTTAACTTAGGTATGGGGTACCTATCCAGAAAATCGTTCATTTTTTTCAGATTTTCCAATTTTGTGGAGTAGAGGTTTTTGAAGTATGACCTGATGATTCTCTGGATTTCTTCATTGTCAGTTGTTATGTCCCCCTTTTAATTTCTGATTTTGTTAATTTGGATGTTCTCTCTCTGCTTTTTTGGTTAATTTGGATAGGGGCTTATCTGTCTTGTTGATTTTCTCAAAGAATTAACTCTTTGTTTTATTGATTCTTTATATTGTTCTCTTTGTTTCTATTTTATTGATTTCAGCCCTCACTTTGATAATTTCCTGGCGTCTATTCTTCCTGGGAGACTTTGCTTCTTCTTGTTCTAGAGCTTTCAGTTGTGCTGTTAAGTCACTAGTGTGAGATTTCTCCAACTTCTTTATGTGTGCATTTAGAGCTATGAATTTTCTTCTTACCACTGCTTTCATAGTGTCCCATAAGTTTGGGTATGTTGTACATTCATTTTCATTGAATTCTAGGAAATCTTTAATTTTTTTCTTTATTTCTTCCTTGACCCATTGGTGATTCAATTGGGCATTATTCAGTTTCCATGAGATTGTAGGCTTTCTGTAATTTTTGTTGTTGTTCAAGTCTAACTTTAAGCCATGGTGGTTTGATAAGACACAGTAGGTTAGCCGGGTGGTGGTGGTGGTGGTGGTGGTGGTGGTGGTGGTGGTGGTGGGTGGTGGTGCATGACTTTAATCCCAGCACTCAGGAGGCAGAAGCAGGTGGATCTCTGTGAGTTCGAGGCCAGCCTGGACTACAGAGTGAGTTCCAGGAAAGGTGCAAAGCTACACAGAGAAACTATGTCTTGAAAAAAACCAACCTCCCCCCCCCAAAAAAAAAAAGACACAGGAGGTTATTTCAATTTTTTTGTATCTGTTGAGATTTGCTTTGTGACCAAGCATGTGGTCGATTTTGGAGAAGGTTCCATGGGGTGCTGAAAAGAAGGTATATTCTTTTGTGTTAAGGTGGAATATTCTGTAGATATCTATTAAGTCTATTTGAGTCATAATGTCTGTTAGTTCCCCTATTTCTCTGTTAAGTTTCTGTCTGGCAGACCTGTTCATTGGTGAGAGTGGGGTGTTGAAGTCTCCCACTACTAGTGTATGGGGTTTGATGTGCGATTTGAGCTTTAGTCATGTTTCTTTTATGAATGTTGGTGCCCTTGTATTTGGGGCATAAGTATTCAGAATTGAGACTTCATTTTGTCAGATTTTCCCTGTGATAAATATTAGTGTCCTTCCTGATCTCTTTCAATTGATTTTAGTTTGAAATCTATTTTATTAGATATTAGGATAGCTACACCAGCTTGCTTCTTAAATCCATTTGATTGGAATGTCTTTTCCCAGCCTTTTATTCTGAGGTGATAGCTGTCTTTGAAGTTGAGGTGTGTTTCTTGTATGTAGCAAATGGATGGATCTTGTTTTCCTATTCATTCTGTTAGCCTGTGTCTTTTTATAGGTGAATTGAGACCATTGATATTGATGGATATTAATGACCAGTTATTGTTAATTCCTGTTATTTTTTGGTGGTAGTGTTGTATGTTTCCCTTCTTTGGTATTAGTTGGTATGGGACTATCTATTGCCTGTGTTTTCATGGGTATATCTAACTTCCTTAGGTTGGATTTTTCCTTCGAGTGCTTTCTGTAGGGCTGGATTTGTGGAGAGATATTATTTAAATCTGGTTTTTATCATGGAATGTTTTGTTTACTCCGTCTATGTTGATTGAGAGTTTTGCTGGGTATAATAGTCTGGGTTGGCATCCATGGTCTCTTAGTATCTGCATAACGTCTGTCCAGGACCTTCTGGCTTTTAGAGTCTAAATTGAGAAGTCAGGTGTTATTCTTATGGGTCTGCCTTTATATGTTACTTGGCCTCTTTCCTTTGCAGTTCTTAATATTTTTTCTTTATTCTGTATGTCTAGTGGTTTGATTATTATGTGGCAAGGGGAATTTTTTTTTCTTTTTGGATCTAGTCTATTTGGTGTTTGGTAACCTTCTTGTATTTTTATAGGTATTTCTTTTTTTAGGTTGGGAAAGTTTTCTTCTATGTTTTTGTTGAATATATTAGGCTATAGTCTTATATGCAGGAAAAGGTAATTAAAAGATTAATAAGGTACAGTCTTTGACAAGATGTCTGTATAGGTATTAGTGTCTTTATATACACCATTTGTACATCATGTTATAGCAATATTTAGTTAAGACTTGAGTTGTGACTTAAAAACTAGACAATGTATGCGTATAGGAATAGCTATCGTTAGTTAGCTTTTGCACTTTTCAGATTGATATTTAAAGTATTAGGAAGGGAATTCCAGATTTATCATTTGATCTCTTCAGTTTACTTTTTAAAAAAAGATTTATTTACTTATTATTATGTATACAGTGTTCTGCCTACATGTATACCTGCATGACTGAAGAGGGTACTAGATCTCATTATAGATGGTGTGAGCCACCATGTTGTTTCTGGGAATTGAACTCAGGACCTCTGGAAGAGTAGCCAGTGCTCTAAACCTCTGAGCCATCTCTCCAGCCAGCCTCTTCAGGTTACTACCTAAGTAAGTGCATGCAGGAGACGTCCCTGTACTGAGTTGCAGATTTGATGGAGAGCGCTATACTTGGCTTCTTTCTGCTCATCGTAGACAGGAGTAGAAAAGAGCGAGTCCTCTTAGTGCTTACTTAGCGTCAACAATATGAAATGCTGCTGTGGATAATTTCTGAGGACTGGACTTCCAGAAGGCTAAGATTTACATTTAAAAAATTAGGAAAAGAGATCTAGAGCTGCTTCAGGATGAGAGCTGGTGCTCATTGCTTCAGATTGTGACTGTATCTTACTTGTGCCCATGCTACAATAATTAGAATTCTGAGTAGCTACAGAAGGTGAGTGTTTCTTACTTGGTAATACTTATTCTTCCCTAGAGTACAGCATCCTGCAGTAACTGTAACTCTGTGTAAATTGACTTTCTTTGAAGAGCCTGCTTTTCTTTGCATTTCTTTAATTTAATTAATTTTAATCATTATGAATATACTAATATGTATTAATAGAAAATGATCAAAGTAGAAAAACAGTAATGCCTACTGTTAACATTTTGATCTGCTTATATTCATCATTTATATACTAATATATAAATCTTAACTAAACGTATTTTCTATGTGTTACATAGATTTGAACCCTGAAACTTTTATTTAAGATTGTATAATGGAAATTTTAGAAATGTTAGTTTTTAAAAAATGAATCCTATGATGTGTTGCATTGCCTTAACCTATATGCCATGATTGTATTAATTGTCTACTTCTGTATTCTTATGTATTTACTGAGGTGGATTCATTTGTACCTTCATTTTCTTATGCTAATTCTGTCAAAGTAAAATTATTTGCAGTAACTTTTTAGAGCTGGGCATTTATTAAACATTAAGTAGACAGGACTGTAGAGCTTGTTTAGCAAGGTGAACGTTAGCAATGTCAGCCTGTGAGCAGAGACGGGACTTCCAGTACCTAAACAGCATCGTTGTTGTTTGCTCTCATGTGTACTGTTAGAGCTGTAGATGACTTGATGTAAGAGGAAGAAGAGTGCTGTGTTTTTCTAAGTTTTTTGAAAACAGGGTCTTACTGTGTAGCCCTGGCTGGCCTGGAACTTGCTGTGTAGAAATCCACCTGTGTCTGTGTCCTTAATTTTAGTCTTAAAGGTGTGTACCACCACACCCAGCCTGATTTACCTAATTTTAGCCATTACTGAACAATGGGTGTAGGGAAGTGGTGTTGAAGTATGATTTTTAAAAAGGAGCATCATCAAAAGTTCTGTTCTAGGATTCAGTACAGAGCTTACATCATAATGAGAATAGCCAGTAAGTAGGGAGAAAAACATACTTAAAACCCTAATCTCATGGGATGGACCAGTGCTGAGGAGGAAGTGCAGAGTACTGCCTTCTGGCACATAGGTGCTCCCGCGCTGCTAGGCCCGGGAGCAGTGAAGCCATCACATTGGCCCACTCTGTGGATAGGAAGGAAAGTTTCTTTGGGAAATGAAACTGCCAGGCTGCCCTTGGGGTTTGTGCAGAGGAGAGCCTTGTCATTTTTAAGGGGACAAGTGGTGGCAGGAGGAGAGGGGCAGGCCAGCACAGCCTGGTATTTAGCATGGGGCTTTGCTCTGTTGTAGGCTGTTTGTGTTAATCAGGAACGGGGTGCCCTTGCAGGAGGTAGTTGACCACTGGGGAGAAGGAAAGTAGTGGCTTTCCTGGTAAGCAGAAACCTGCCTTGTGGGATTCCTGAGGAATGCTGAGTTTAGGCTTCTGTTTACCCAATGACCTTCTGTTTATCTGGTCAGAGTCCTTCTGTTTAGGACATTGTCACCAGCACTGCCATATTGGGGGCCCACTTTGGCCCTAGCACTACTCAGGTGTACTGGATTCTGAACCTAGACTAGGGAGAGCAAAGCTGCAGCCTACCAGCTAGTGAGTGGGTGCTCAGAGAAGCCTCCTCTCAGTGCTCGGCCTTGGGATGAAGTGAAATGTAGCATGAATCTTAAAAGTTCTTATTAATAAAAGCAAACCTGAGCCAGGTATTGGGTTGAACGCCAGAAGATCAGAGAGACAGAACAAGCCACAGCTAACCTCACCTGGCCAACTTCTCAGCTGGTCTTGTTTCCTCAGACTGGAAGCCTCTGTGTCCTCATCCGAATGGCTCTCAGCTGAACTGCTGCTCGAAACCTAAAAGCTTAACCAGCCAAATGCTTCTAGTTTCTGGTCTCCGCGCCTTATATATCTTTCTGCCTTCTACCACCACTCCCTGGGATTAAAGGCTCACTTCTAAGGATTAAAGGTGTGGATCACCATGCTTGGCTGTATCCTTGAACAGATGGATTTCTGCCTCTGGAATGCTAGGATTAAAGGCGTGTGCTACCACTGCCTATCTTAAGTATCTAGTGGCTTTTCTGTTCTCTGACCCAGGTAAGTTTATTAGGGTGCGCAATATTTTGGGGACACAATACCACCACAGTGAAAGCCATTTGAACCTTACCAAACCAGCCACTGTGAGCACTTTTGGCACACAGTTATTCAGTGTGCGGGTTCCGTGCCGCTCTGGGGTTAGCAGTTACCTTTTGCCGTGATACACGAGAGTCAGGCAAGAAAGGTGATTGGATCACTGTACACTTCTCACTTCTCTTAGTAAAGCACCTCGTTATTTTTATGACTGGTTATTGTGAATTTACAACAAACACAATAGTAGACAGAAAAGTTTGATAAGCCTCTGTGTCCTCATTGCTGGCCTTCCTGTGACAAATTCAAGATGATGTCTGACTCAGTTACGTTTCGTTTATATCCACAGAATCTGTTTTTGAAGTCTATTGCAGAGATTTTTAAATAATGGCTCCTTTTAGGGGTACAATTCTGAGTATAGAAACCTAGGGCCTTGCTCAGGGCTAAGTACGTATACTAACAGAGCCACACCCCAAACCCAATCAGTGGCAATTACTTTTTTATTTTTTTATTTTTTTAATTTAATTTTATTTTACAATACCATTCAGTTCTACATATCAGCCACGGATTCCCTTGTTCTCCCCCGTCCCGCCCCCCTCCCCTTCCCTCCAGCCCACCCCCCATTCCCACCTCCTCCAGGGTAAAGCCTCCCCCGAGGACTGAGATCAACCTGGTAGACTTAGTCCAGGCAGGGCCAGTCCCCTCCTCCCAGGCCGAGCCAAGGGACCCTGCATAAGCCCCAGGTTTCAAATAGCCAACTCATGCAATGAGCACTGGACCCAGTCCCACTGCATGGATGCCTCCCAAACAGATCGAGCCAATCAACTGTCTCACCCATTCAGAGGGCCTGATCCAGTTGGGGGCCCCTCAGCCATTGGTTCATAGTTCATGTGTTTCCATTCATTTGGCTATTTGTCCCTGTGCTTTATCCAACCTTGGTCTCAACAATTCTCGCTCATATAGACCATCCTCATTCTCACTAATTGGACTCCCGGAGCTCCACCCGGGGCCTAGCCATGGATCTCTGCTTCCAGAGCTCTCAGTCATTGGATGGGGTTTCTAGCAGGACAATTAGGGTGTTTGGCCATCCCATCACCAGAGTGGGTCAGTTCGGGCTGTCTCTCGACCACTGCCAGCAGTCTGTTGTGGTGGTATCTTTGTGGATTTCTGTAGGCCTCTCTAGTACTTTGCTTCTTCCTAGTCTCATGTCGTCTTCATTTATCATGGTCTCCTATTCCTTGTTCTCCCTCTTTGTTCTTGATCCAGCTGGGGTCTCCCGCTCCTCCAAGCTCTCTTTCTTTCGACCCTCGTCTTTCATTTCCCCCACTTATGTCCAGGCTGTTCATGAAGATCTCATCCATTTCTCCGTCATTGGGCGATCCCTGTATCTTTCTTGGGGTCCTGTTTTCCTGGTAGCCTCCCTGGTGATGTGAGTAGCAGTCCATCATCCTTGCTCCACCTCTAGTATCCTCCTATGGGTGAGTACATACCATGTTTGTCTTTCTGAGTCTGGGTTACCTCACTCAGGATGATTTTTTCTAGATCCATCCATTTGCCTGCAAACCTCATGATATCATTGTTTTTCTCTGCTGAGTAGTATTCTATTGTGTATATGTACCACATTTTATTTATCCATTCTTCAGTTGAAGGGCATCTAGGTTGTTTCCAGGTTCTGGCTATTACAAACAATGCTGCTATGAACATAGCTCAGCAAGTGCCCTTGTGGTATAATTGAGCATTCCTTGGGTATATGCCCAAGAGTGGTATAGCTGGATCTTGGGGGAGATTGATTCCCAATTTTCTAAGAAATCGCCATATTGATTTCCAAAGTGGCTGTACAAGCTTGCATTCCTACCAACAGTG
>CABHPR010123495.1:0-11104 GCA_902168415.1 Peromyscus melanophrys
TGAATAAATAGTGAAGTTAATTCTGAAGCATCAGGGATAAATTCTGCAGTCTCAATATGTAATACCACTCTTTCAGCATACTGAGAGTCAGTCACTATGTTGAGAGGTTCTGAAAAATCCATTAATACCAACAGAATAGCATACAATTCCGATTTTTGAACTGAATTATAAGGACTTTGAACCACTTTACTTAAATTTTCTGATTTGTAACCTGCCTTTCCTTGTTTGTTGGCATCTGTATAAAATGTACGAACTCCAGATATGGGTTTTTCGCGTACAATTCGAGGCAAGATCCAATCAGCTCTCTTTATAAGATCAATTCTATCACTTTTGGGATATTTGCTGTTAATTTCTCCCAAAAAATTACTGCAAGCTCTTTGCCAAGGTTCACTTTCTGTCCATAATTTTTCAATGTCCTCCTTAGTCAAAGGTACGACAATTTCTGCTGGGTCTATTCCTGCTAATTGACGAAGTCTCAATTTTCCTTTCCAAATCAAGTCAGAGATCTTTTCCACATAAGTTTTTAATTTTTTATATGGTTTATTTGGTAAAAATATCCATTCCAATATAATATCTTCCCTCTGCATTAATATTCCTGTAGGAGAATGCTTAGAAGGTAAAATAACCAAAATGCAGTCCAGCTTTGGATCAATACGATCCACGTGTCCTTCATGTACTTTCTTTTCTACCAAGGCCAATTCTTTCTCAGCTTCAGGTGATAATTCTCTTGGACTATTTAAGTCCTTGTCACCTTCTAAAGTTTTGAACAAATTATTCAGTTCATCATTTTTTACTCCAACAATAGTTCGTAGATGAGAAATGTCTCCAAATAATCTTTGAAAGTCATTAAGAGTCTGTAGTCTATCTCTCCTAATTTGTACCTTTTGGGGTCTAATTTTTTGTAGCTCTATTTTATATCCTAAATAATTAATAGAATCTCCTCTTTGTATCTTTTCAGGAGCAATTTGTAATCCCCAGCAAGGCAAAATTTTCTTTACTTCTTCAAACATTCTTTCTAAAGTATCGGCATTTGAGTCAGCTAGTAAAATATCATCCATATAATGATAAATTATAGATTTAGGAAACTTTTTACGTATCACTTCTAATGGCTGTTGTACAAAATATTGGCACAGAGTTGGACTATTCAACATTCCCTGTGGTAGGACCCTCCATTGAAATCTTTTAACCGGTTGAGAATTATTATAAGTAGGCACTGTGAAAGCAAATCTTTCTCTGTCTTTTTCTTGTAAGGGTATTGAAAAGAAACAGTCTTTTAAATCAATAACTATGAGAGGCCATCCTTTTGGTAACAGAGTAGGCAAAGGAATTCCAGATTGTAGAGAGCCCATTGGCTGAATTACTTTGTTAATTGCTCTAAGGTCTGTTACCATTCTCCATTTACCAGATTTCTTTTTAATAACAAATACAGGAGAATTCCAAGGGCTGGTTGATTCTTCAATATGCTGAGCCTTTAACTGCTCTTCTACCAGCTCTTCTAAAGCCTGGAGTTTCTCTGTTGTTAAAGGCCATTGCTGAACCCATACAGGCTTGTCTGTTAACCATTTTAAAGGTAAAGCTGTTGGTGTCTTTGGGAGATCATCAGTTGTTGTGCCCTGTTCTTGTATAATATGGATGGCTGGTGACCACTCAGAATAATGCCTTCTAATATTTCTCTCAGAAACATGTGCTAGTGTATTATTTGTTTCTGAAACTGGAGGGATGTTAATCTGAGTATTCCATTGTTGCAACAGGTCTCGACCCCACAGGTTCATAGCTATGTTAGCCACATATGGCTTTAATTTACCTCTCTGTCCTTCTGGACCTATACATTCGAGCCATCTTGCACTCTGTTTTACTTGAGATAATGTCCCAATTCCTAACAATTGAACATTTACCTCCTGAAGAGGCCAAGTTGGATGCCAAAATTCTGGTGCAATTATAGTAACGTCCGCACCTGTGTCTACCAAACCAGACAACAAAACACCATTAATTTTTATCGTTAATTTTGGTCTTTGTTCATTAATAGAAGTTTGCCAAAAAATTTTCTTTATGTTTTTTCTTGAATTTTCTATTCTCTCTGTTTCATCATCCTGACCAGCATGATTTATTTCGATAGGCATTTGGTCATTTACTCGCTCTGAGCAGGGGTTTCCTCTACGACTGCAGGAAAGGCTTGAACTGGATTTGCTGTGGGGGCCTCCAAGAGGCCCCTCTGGGAGTTTCCCGAAGCCTGAGGCAAAGGATTACCTTGTCTGTCCCTTGTTGATCTACATTCATTGGTCCAGTGTTTTCCCTTACCACACCTTCTGCATACTCCAGAAGGAAGGGGCATTCTGTTACCATTGTTCCTTGAAGAAACATTGTTCCTAGGAATGACCTGTTTACAGTCCCTTTTCAAATGTCCTTGCTTTCCACATCCAAAACATCTAACATTCCTCAAACCTTTTGAAATTGCTTCTCCTACCCACATATCATCCTGGTCATGAGCCTCCACATTAACTGTGTCTCTAATCCAATCTTCCAAGGGTGCAGATCTTGCCTTTAATGGCCTGATTATTCTTTTGCATGCTGTATTCGCGTTCTCAAAGGCCAAAGATTCAATTATTATCCGACTAGCTTCTGAATCGGGGACCATTCTCTTTACTGCTGAAGCCAGTCTTTGTAAAAAATCTGTGAAAGATTCTTTTGGGCCTTGTGTAACTTTTGTAAATGACTCAGCTTTTTTTCCTGGTTCCTCAACTCTGTCCCATGCATTCAAGGCTGCCGTTCGACATAGAATTAAGGTATGGTCATCATATAGACATTGTGTGTGTACTGAAGCATATTGGCCTTCTCCAATAAGCTGATCCTGGCAGACTTGTATTCCTTTATCCCTCCATTGTTTTTCTATGTTTTTAGCTTCATCCTTGAAGTAAAGTTGAAACTGGAGCTGTTGGCTTGGCTCCAGAACAGCCTGTGCCAGTTCCCACCAGTCCTGTGGTGTAATCCTATTATATGTCGACCAAGAGTTTAACATTTGCTTTACATATGGGGAATGCATGCCATAAGATACTATTGCCTCCTTAAACCTTCGTAAATCCAACATGTCAATTGGAGTCCAAATATTTTGTGTAGACATTTGACCAGGCGACTGCTGTACGGTTACCGGATAAATTAAGGGTGACTGTGTGAAAACAGGCTTTCTCTCTGCAACCTTATGATCCACAACTTCACTCTTAATTTCTTCTGTCTGAGTTTTTTCAGGTTTAACAAGTTTTTCTAAAACTGTCACCCTGGCACTTAAATTGACTATCTTTTTAAATAGTAAAATGTGTATAAACATGGTAATCAATTGCATAATCCGATCAATAGTAATCATCCCATACAGTTGTTCCATTGTCAGACTGCCTAAAAATGCAAACAAAGCCCAATTTTCTTCCAATGCACACAGAAAACCCATTTTTTTTTTAATGTGGAAAAAATTTCTCTTTTAAATAGTTTCCTTTAAAATATCTGATATGTTAATTGACTTACCAAATCCGCGCAGAACAGTAGAAATCCGAGGGAAGTTCAAAACAGCCACCTAGTGTCCAAGGTGAATCGAGAGAGAGAGAGAGAGAGAGAGAGAGAGGGAGAGAGAGAGAGAGAGAGAGAGAGAGAAGCCCTGGCTAAAAGCTTAAATCCAGACACGTGTCCCCGCTTGAGCGGAGTCAGGCCTGGGCTAGACTTCCTTAAACTCCAACCACGTGCGTTGGCCTTACAGACAGGGACCCTGTTCGGCAGAGCACTGGCTTTTAAGCTAACCCCTTGGGGCCTGAGGCCAAACCGACTCGGCCCCGGCTAGAGAGCCGGCCGTCCGGAGCCGACCGCCAAGGCGGAAAACCGGACCAGCCGCGGACCCGCAGCCAAGCCGAGTCAAGCGGTTTCTTATGGATTCTTGTCACGTTGGGCGCCAAATGTAGATGTAACCAGCTGCCTTATTAAATAAGAGACACAGAGCCAATGTAAAGATGAAAGCCAAAGAGGTCAGAGCTAAGAGTCTTACCCGCTTTCCGCCAGCTAGCCTCTTCCGCCAAGAGACCTCTCCGAAAAGGAACTACTCCCTGTGCGTTCGCCTTTAAAATAAGAGTTCTGTTCTTCCTTCTCATTGGTTGTAAACCCAACTACGTGACTGCCTCGTCACTGCCTCTCTATACAGACCTCCAAGTCTTCTATGGTTGGTATTGAGATTAAGGGCGTGTGTCTCCAATGCTGGCTGTATCTTTGAACACACAGAGATCTACCTAGCTCTGCCTGCCGAGTGCTAGGATTAAAGGCGTGCACCACCACCGCCCTGGCTTTCGCTATGGCTTGCTGATAGCTCTGACCCCTAGGCAACTTTATTTATTAACATACAAATAAAATCACATTTCAGTACAAATAGAATACCACTATAGTTGCTCCCATTGTGATTGTCTTAACCTTGGCCAGGAGACCATTCTTTCTCATGTCACACAGGATTATAACAGTTGCCTCATCTCCCACAGTGCCCATCCCAGATATGTTGGGAATATGGAAGGAGTGGGGGATGTCCCTTGGACATATGATGCCTGTGCTCCACGGAGTGTCATTGCTCTCCGCCCTGGAGGAGGAACCATGTCTGATGTCATTCTGTCTTGCCTCATCAGAGAAATCCTTCACACTTTCTCAGCCTAGAATCTCTAACTTTTCTTCAAAAGTACAGTGAAAATGCCAGAGAGTAGAACATGATGATGCATGCTTATAATCACAGTAGTCAAAGGGCTGACGTAAGATTGCTGTTAGTTCAAGGCTGGTCCAGGCTACATTGTAAAATTCTGGAAGTGTGTGCTTGGTGTGGGGGGGTGCCCAAGAAGAATTTTTAAAAATGTATGTGGGAAGCCAGTCATGAAATTCATTTATTATAGAAATTACAAAATGAATATTTCCCTCAGGAGTTGTTTTGACTACTATAAAACCATCCCGAGTAGTACTTGGGTAGCCATGGTAACAGAAAAATGGAGAGGAGGTAGGGGTTGGAATAGCTGTTGCTTATCCAGCAGTGAAACACTGCTTATTAAAACAAATAATACAAGTCAAAAATCTGACCACATCTTAGTTATGAGATTTGGGTTTGGTAAAGTTACAGTGGGGGATTTCTACTTGATCATGATAGAGAAGCATGATGAATAGGTAAACGTCTTAAACTCTCAGTGGCTCAAATTTGAAAAATTGTTGATTATTTTACATATATACTAGTCTGGGTTCTCTAGAGGAACAAAATTGATAGAATGATTTTATATTAAAAGAGGATTTATTAGCATAGCTTACAGGTTGTGGTCCAGCTAGTCTGTCAGTGACTATCTCTGACAGAAGGGCCAACATCAGTAGATGTTCAGTCTTTGAGGCTTGTGGGGGACCCACCCCCACTTTTTCCCCAGGGTACTCTTGAATAGGGAGAAGTAAGAAATACTTAGATAGAAATATAGAGGGGAGAGAGACAGATAGAAACACAGAATAGCCTCTGGAGGACCTGGATCCTTATCCACCAGCCCCTTTTGTCTCTTTTAAAGGGCTATATAGAAATGCCAAGGAGTGGAGCAAAAGACCTCCCCCAGCACAGATAAGTGCAGACCTTTCCAAACACCTGATAACCACGCACGTGGTCAATCCATACCCTTATGCAGACCTACTGGGTAAAGCAAGCTCAGATCTCACTAGGAAACCATTGTGGGCTCCCACAGAGGCTGGATGTCTTAGCTGGTCTTTGGCCTGTGTTGGATCCTGAAGAAGTATGTTCTACTGCCAGTGAATGACAGCCTCAGTAGCAGGATAGATGGACTTAGCATGGAGAGTGAGGGCAAGCAGGCAAAAAGCAAATTCTTCCTTCTACCATGTCGTTTTATATAGGCTGCCACCAGAAGGTATGGCCCAGACTCAGGGTGGGTCTTCTGATCTCAAAAGATACAATCAAGAAAATCCCCCACAGGTGTGTCCAGCTGCTTGAATTTTAGTTGATTTTAGATGTAGTCAAATTGACAACCAAGATTAGCCATCACAAGCCCTCCCTTTGTTAACTTGACACATAATCACCTCTCCTTATATTATTTTTAGTTTCTAAATCAAAACAAAAACCAGGCCATAACGACGCTTAACATGATATAACTATCCCGTGTACAACAGTGAGTGCATTATATATTTTTCAAATACCTAAGAGTTTTACTGTTAGTCTTTCTCCCATCCTTTCCCACATGGACCTAAAGCCTTTACAAAGATAACTGTTGATAGTGGAAATTAATGAGGCAATTCCATGTAATTTATCAGACAGTCAAAAGAGGTTTATTTTGGGTAAACTTACAGCAAGCAAAGGGGTCGGTTATGGGATCCAGGAGAGGTGAGGCGCAGTCCAATGCAGTTCTTAGGAGAACTCTGACTTGGTCTGCGGTCCAGCATCCAGCATCCAGGATCATGAGGTAGCCAAGAGAAAGCGAGCATGTAATACATCTCAGGTCTTGAGGGGTCCCCGTCTTGGCCATGCCCCAGGAAGGGGGCAGGTACCTAGCAGTTACCTGCTGCCTACTAGGGGTGGTCCTTCAGGGGTGAAGCACAGACAACCGCCCTACAACTGTTCACTGGGGAAAAGAAGTAATCAGACTTTCCAAGGTCTATTGGATATAGGTTCTGAATTGGCAATGATTCTGGGAGACCCCAAGAAGTACTGTGGCCCTCTAGTTAAAGGACGGACTTATAGAAGGCAGTTAATGAATGGAGTTTTGGCTAATGTCCTACTCACAGTAGGTACGATGGGTTCCCAGAATCAGCTTGTGGTTATTTTCCAGTTCTAGAATGCATAATTGGGATAGATAGAAGTTGGCAGAATTCTCACATTGGTCCCATAACTGTGGAGTGAGAGCTGTTATGGTTGGAAAGGCCAAATGGAAACCATTTAGAGTTGCCTCTATCAAGAAAAGTAGTGAATCAAAGGCAGTATCAAATCCCTGTAGGAATGGTAGAAATTAGTGTCACCATCAAAGACTTGAATGATGCAGGGTGGTGGCTTCTACTACATCTCCCTTTAACTGGCCTGTGCCGAAGACTGATGGATAGTGGAGAATGAGAGTTGGCTACAAAACCTTAATCAAATAGTGTCTTAGTCACTGTCCTATTGATGTGAAGAGACACCATGACCATTTAATTGGGGGCTTGCTTATAGTTTTAGAGGCAAGTTCGTGACCATCATGCCAGGGAGCATAGCACAGGCAGGCAGGCATGGTGTTGGTGCAGTAGCTGAGAGCTTACATCTTGTCTGAAAGTTGGAGACAGAGAGAAACAGACTGAGCCTGCCATGGGGTTTTGAAGCCTCAAAGCCCACCTCCAGTAACACACCTCCTCCAAGGCCACACCTAATCCTTCCCAAAACAGTTCTACCAATGAAGGATCTAACATTCAAATACATGAGCTTATGGGGGCCATTGTCTGTGGTGATATGTTGTGTACCCCCAATATATTGTGTACCCTACTTATCTGGGGTCAGAGAACAGAGCAGCCACTAGATTAGACATAGAGGTCAGGCAGTGGTAGGACACACCTTTAATCCTAGCATTCTGGAGGCAGAGATCCATCTGGATCTCTTTGAGTTCAAGGCCACACTGGAAACAGAGTCAGGCATGGTGGCACACACCTTTAATCCCAGCACTTGAGATCTCACGCCTTTAATCCCAGGAAGTGATGGCAGGAAGCAGAAAATTATACAAGGCGTGAGGACCAGGAACCAGAGGCTTTTTAAGGTTTTAGGCTTTTGAGCAGCTGTTCAGTGGAAACACTTTTGGGTGAGGACTCAGAGGACTCCAGTCTGAGGAAACAGGGTCGGCTGAGGAGTTGGCGAGTTGAGGTTGACTGTGGCGTGTTCTGTCTCTCTCATCTTTCAGAATTTACCCCCAATATCTGACTCTGGGTTTTTTATTAATAAGATTGTTTAGAAATTTGTGTTATAATTCTCATTCAAACACCTTAAGTAGTGACTTCTAGTGCAGCTGCTGTACCAGATGTGGTGTCCTTATTTAAGCAGATTGTACCTCTTGGTACATGGTATGCAGCAATTGATAGCAAATGCCTTCTTCTCAGTACCTGTCCATAAGGGCCACCAGAAGCAATTTGCTTTCAGTTGGCAAAGCCAGCAGTATACCTTTATACTTTTACCTCAGTGGTATATTAACTCTTCTGCCCTGTGTCATAGCTTAGTTTGAAGGGAATCTTGATTATTTGTCTCTAACACAAAATATCACACTGGTATACTATATTGATGACATAATGCTTATTGGACCAAGTGAGCAGGTGATAGCAACCACTTTGGACTTGTTGGTAACCAAATGTGCATCAAAGGATGGGAAATAAATCCAACCAAATTTAAGGGCCTTCTACCTCAGTGAAATTCTTAGGAGTCCAGTGGTGTGGGGTATGCAGAGATATTCCTTCTGAGGTGAAGGATAAGTTATTATTGCCTCCCACCACCAAGAAAGAAGTACAACATTTAGTGGGCCTATTTGGATTCTGGAGTCAGCACATTACCCACTTGGTGGGTGTGTTATTCTGGCCCATATACGAAGTATTTGGAAAGCTGCTAGCATTGAGTGGGGCCTGGAACAGGAGAAAGCTCTTCAACAGGTTCAGGCTGCTGTGCAAGCTGCTCTACCACTTGGACAATATGGTCCAGTAGACCCAGTAGTACTTATGGTGCCAGTGGCAGATAGGGATGCTATTTGGAGCCTTTGCTGGCTCCTATAAGTGATTCATGGAAGAGACCCGTGTGATTTTGGAGCAAGGTTCTAACCATAATCTGAAGACAACTATTCTCCCTCTGAAAGATAGCTCTTGGCCTGCTATTGTGTCTTAGTGGAAACTGAATATGTGATAGTGGGCCACCAAATTATCATGCAACCTGAGTTGTCCATCATGAGATGGGCACCATTATCTGACCAACCAAGCCTCAAAGTAGTACAAGCCCAGCAGCAACCCATTATCAGATGGAAGTAATATATATATATATATATATATTATTTGACCCAAGCAGGTTCTGAAGGGACAAGCCAAGTTTCGTGAAGAATTTGCCCAAATGCCTGTGGTTTCTACTCCCATAATATGCATAATTTCTTATCTCTAATTCATTAATTAAAATAACGTGTAAGACGAATTGCTAAACAGTCTTATTAATAAAAAACACCCAGAGCCAGATATTGGGGTGAAAACTAAGAGATCACAGAAGCAGAAAGAAGCCAGCTGTGTTCTTACCACTAGAAATCTTGAGCCAAAGAGAGAGCCACTTCCTGTGTACTCACACCTATATCCTCTCTGTCCCTGCCATCTCACTTCCTCTCTCTGCCCAGCTGCATCACTTCTTCTTTCTGCCCATCTCTGTCACTTCCTGTCTGTTTGTATAGATCTCCAGACCTCTATGGTTATCTACTGTTGGGATTAAAGGCGTGTGCCACCATACCCAGATCTTTTCCCATTGTGTCCTTGAACTCACAGAGATCGGATGAATCTCTGTCTCCCGAATGCTAGGATTAAAGGCGTGTGCTACCATTGCCTGACTTCTATGTTTAATATAATGGCTGGCTTTTTACTCTGATCCCCAGGGAAGCTTTATTAGGGTGGACAATATATTGGGGGACACAGTATATTGCCACAAACATGTTTTTAGTTGGACATAAATCTTCTGTAGAAACTCAGCCCTAGAGCAGAGTTGCAGGAACAGTCTATAGAGAGGAGATAGCCTAGGCTCAGCTGGGTCAGTGAGACTTTGGGGCTGTCCTCATGGTGAGAAAAGACAGTTCTGGGAGTGGTTATGATGCACTATGTAACATTGGCCAGGGGGCCTGGTGTATGGTGTGCACTTAGTAAACAGTGACACTTTCTTATCTACTCTTATTTGACAATATGAATATCTTTCCATTTCCAACTCCCTAGAAATATGAAGTTCAGGGTCTAGTTTGTCATAGGGAAGGAGGACGGAAACTGTTGCTGTTGGTTTAGAAGAGAGAAAAGCAACCAAAGAAACAAAGATGGATTTGACATTAGCTGAGGAAAAGTGCGAAGTTATGAAATTTTTCTTTGACATTAAGTCTCAGAATACGTGCTCTTCTTTGTTAATTACTGTGGTGAGCCACAGCGTGCATGCGACTGCTGCTTCCCTTTAGGAACGTGTTGAAACAGGAATGGTTCGTGCGCCTTTATTTCTGCCTCTCATCCTCATTCTTCACTATACTGTGGCCACTTCTGGTTCTTCCAGAACTACTGAAGACTAATGTGCTCCTGATGGCCGAACCCAATAAGCAGTCCTTCCTCTTTTACTCAAGGTTTTGATAGTTGAAGCTCTTTGGTTCCCTGGCAGTGATGTCTCGTTAGCCACTGTAGTTGGTCTTTCTTGTCGGATTTTTCTCATGGGAACCACAAGCTCCTAAAGAATGACATGGAGACATTATTAATTATAAAAACTTGGCCTTTAGCTTAGGCTTGTTCCCAAATAGCTTTTATAACTTAATTAACCTGTTTCTATTAATCTACATTTTGCCACGTGACTTTTACCTGTTGGCGCAGCCGTATCTGATGGAAACAGCAAAAGTCATAAAGCCACCACAGCTGTTTGACAAAGACCCAGCAAAGCTGAGCTGCACAGTGGCTTCCAAGCCACTTTTGTTTTTGATCTCTGCATGTTGTGTACTTGGGGACTTTTATATTTGTACAATTTGAGGATATTGGATTGATGGAAATTTATTATGAGTCATTTGTGCCTTCTCCCGGAGCACTGCCAAGAAGGTCCTGAGCATACTACTACCCCTCCCACTTTAGGAAGATATCCTTATCTACTTGAAGGTCTTCTTACTCCTTGGAGGCTGTGACACACATACAAAAGCCAGAGGTCTCGGGTGGTGGTGGCGCACACCTTTAATCCCAGCACTGCCTGGGCTGGCTTGGAGATTTTCTTTCTATCTAGCGTCCTTAATGACACAAAAGTAGGCAGCCTGAGAATGGGCTGCCATATGCCTCTAGATACTTAAAAATTGGGTTATGAGATTAATGAGTAAACTTGATTGTAAAAGATAACTCTGTTTATCAATGATGACTAAAC